>RJWM01029702.1:0-24154 GCA_004363535.1 Dasyprocta punctata | reverse complement strand
TAAGCTGCTGAGCCAAACTCCCGGTCCTTAGCATTGTTTATTTTGAATTACTAAGAATTACTGAATCTCCTTAGCCTCCATAGATTTTCTTCACCCCAGGTTGTAGAGACATGGCCACAGCATTTATAATTTAAACCAAATTTCCTAATCAGAGTTAAGTGCAAAAAATATAGGATTTTTTAATGGAAGTGAAGTTTATTATGAAAAGTCACTAATTATGAAAAAATGATTACATAGGTACATACATTATCTTTGTACTATACTCAGTGGATATGTTTGTTTATTGAAATTATATAATCTAGGGCATATCTATGTGAATGATGCAAACTATTTTCTTATTTGAGAAATACATGCATAGGCAGATGATGTTGAGCCTGGAATTTGCAAAGAAAGCCTGGGAATAGGATTTAAAATTTATCACCAAGGTAATGAGTCAACCTGGAAACATTATGCAGATGTCCAAAAATTCTATATGGAAGCAACAATCTTCATTTTTAGCAAAAATAAATTCAAATGAAAAGTATCTTGAGTTTTCCATGGTTTGAACATGCTTTAATTGTGGCCTCCCAAATGTTTATGTGATTAATGAGTGGATCTCTAGGGAGTCAGTATTGGGAGGTGGTAGAAACTTTAAGGGGGGGTATAATTAGGGCTATGCCAATTAAAACTACATTGAAATACCATCTTACCCTCATCAGAATGGCTATCATGAATAAAAAAACAATGAATGCAAATGAAGATGTGGGGGAAAAGGAATCCTTGTACACTGTTGGTGGGGATATAAACTAGTACAACCACCATGGAAATTAGTGTGGAAAGTCCTCAAAAAGTAAAAATAGATATACCATTTGACTTAGCTGTATCATTCCTCAGTATATTCTCTGAATAATTAAAACCTCATACTACAGTGATGCAGCATACCCATGTTTTTAGTGGCAAAATTCACAATAGCTAAGCTATAGAAACAGCTTTGATGCCCATCAACTTGTGAATGGACATAGAAAATATGGTATATGCACAACAGAATATTATTCAGTCACAAAGTAAATGAAATCATGTCAACTGAAGAAAAATGGATGGAGCAGTAGACCATCATGTTAAACAAAATAAGCCAGTCTCAGTAAGTTAAATATTGCTTGTTTTCTCCTTCGTGAGTGTAGTAAATATGATATGTCCCTTGCATGAATCTCATGGGGTCCCTTGATAGCCCTCACATAGCTCCTTGAGTTCTTGCAATGGAGTTGTTGTAAAAGAAGCAATCCTGAGCCCTCTCATCCATCTTGCTTCCTGCTTTGAAACATGACAGCCTGCTCTGACAAATGCTCCCCCATCATTATCCTTCACAAGCATGCAGCCAATGGCTGGCCTTGGCCTGCCATTTGGATTTTGAATCTCCAAAACTTCAAGTTAAACCCCCTTTTTATAAGTAACTTGTGTTGGATATTTCAGAAAGCTAATACTAGCCTAGTAAAAAGTACGTTGGTACGTAGTGGAATGCTTTCCTTCTGGGTTTGTGCTGTCCATTCACTGTGCTTGATCTCTTTTGTGTCAGGATTTCTTATTCACAGGGCGCTCACAAATCAGAATGATAGTATCATCCGGTAAACTTTATTCTTCCCTAGATATAAGGCAATATTTCTTATAACTTTAAAACAACTACCACATCTTTTTCTTTAGCATTATGTTTGATAAATTATATTCATGACACTATAGTATTGTTTGCTGATATGAAGATGATACTAAACTATGAGTTCTTTAAGGCAGAAACAATATTAATTACTTTTGTACATCTGGAATATATAGTGGGGTTGGACATTTGGGTTGTTTCCATTTGCGACTGTTACAATAAAGCTGTCATGAACATTCTTGTAAGTCTTTATATGGACAAAATAACGTTCACTTCTCTAGGGTATATATTTAGGAGTAGAATGGTGGGATCTTAGGACATGTTTATGTTTAACTTTTCAAATCAACATGTTTCCCAAAGTAATTGTACCATTTTACATCCTGCTGGCAGTGGAGGATAACTGCAGCTACTCTACCTCCTCACTAACATTTGGTATGGTCAGTCCTTTGAACTGCAGCCATTCTAATGGCTATGCAGTAGTATTTCACTGTGGTTTTAACTCCTATTTCCCTAATGATTTAAGATATTAAGCATCTCTTCATGTGCTTGCCATTTTTTAATTTGTTTTCTTTTCTTTCTTTTTTTTTCTTTTAAAGGGAGTAAAACAGAACAGTAAAGTGAGACAAAACAAAACAGCGATAGGACAGTAGGAAATTCACAATTATTACTATATTGTATAATATTATCCTCTAATTAGTTGCTCAGGCTATTGGGCCCTAGTCTTGCAAAGTCAGTCAAACAATTTAAATGTCAGCTTGCTTCCTTACTTCAGTTATTATCATCTCAGCCTGTATCGTGTTCGGTTGCTTAAGGGGTGTAGGGGGAGGTAGGAGGGGGTAGGCGGAGGCAGCTTACTTAACGGTTCTCCCCAGCCTACAGGGCCTCTGCCAGCATACAGAGAGGCTGCACAGCTGCCTTGCTGCTTCTCCCTGGCGGACCGGGCCTCCACCAGCACACAGTTGGGTAGGGGCTGCATGGCTTCCTTGCTTTTCTCTGCTTCTGGTAGGGCTTCTACCAGTGCATGGGATATGGGGACTGTATAGCCACCTTGCTGCTTCTCCCCATCTGGCACAGCTGTCGCTCCTGGTTTTCTCATTTTTGCTGGATTCCTGAATTATCTGTCTCCATGGGCTTTAGGTTTCAGTTCAGATCCTTCCTGTGTCTATGGGACTCACCTCTCTCCTCTTTGTCTTGCTCATGTTGCTGTATTCCAGGGTCTGGACACCAAACTTGGAGAGGTTCTTTCTTGCTGCTCACTGCTTCTCCATTTTCTTGGAAGTCACATGTGTTTGCCATTTATATATCTTCTTTGGTGGAATGTCTACTTAGATATTCTTACCATTTTAAAATAATTATGTTTTATTTTCTTTTTTACCACTGAGTTTTGAGACATTAAAAAAATACGTTGTACCTTGGTTCATGAACTTAATTTGTTTTACCATTTTGGCAAAAACTGGTGCATTTGTTTGTGTGGGAAAGGTGGCTGTGGTTGTTTGTTATCCAATTTGAAGTTTGTGAATGGAAGCAAAGTCCTGTTGAATGTTTTTGTTTGAGAACTGAATTGTTTGTGAACAGAAGCATTTGTGAACTAAGGCATTACTGTATATATTTTCATGTTTTTTCCAGGTGTGTGAATTTCTGTTTTTCCTCTCAGCAATGACTTTTTTTTTGGTACTGGGCATCGAACTCATGACCTTGCACTTACCAGGCAAGCACTTGAGCTAGATCCATGGCCCCTCAGCAGTGACTTCTTAAGAATGAAAATTTTAGCCAGGTATAGTGGTACACATCTATAATTCAAATACTTGCGAAACTGAGGCAGGAGGATCACTGTAAATTTGAGGTCAACTTGGGCTACATAGTGTGTTCAAGGCCAGACTGGACTTGTGCCTCCTTTTTTAGTACATAGATTGTGACTTCTTGCTGTGTTCTCACATGGCAAAAGAAGCAAACTGCCTCTCTTGGGCCCTTTTTCAATAGGGTTATTGCCTTCATGACCTAATCAACATACCAAAGACCCCTCTTCTTAATATCATCATTTTGGAGATTAGAATTTTAGCATATGAATTTTGGAAGAGCACATTCACACCAGAGCTACAGTTTACTAATTTTTAAATTTTTATTATATTTTAGTGACACACGGAAGAATTTCTTGCCTAATCTAAGGTCACAAATAATTTTTTCTGCTTTTGACCTGCATTTTTACATTTTTAGATTTACATTAAGTCTTTGGTGTATTTTAAATGGATTTATGTATATAATTTGAGAAACAGATTAAACTACTTTTTTGCATTTTGATATCTCATTATTTTAGCTCCATGCACTGACCAGACTATCTCTTCTTACTGAACTGCCTGTGCACATCTGTTTTAAAAAATCAGGAGTCCACATTTGTGGGCCTCCACTTTTGTAATCTGTTATGTACTGTTCATCTATTTGTTCATCTTCATATCAATATCACTGTCTTGATCCTTGTGAAAAACACCCTTCACTTTTTCTGTTCTTTGTTCATCAGACCATTTTTAGCACTTTATTACCATTGAGTATGTAATAGTAATTAAAGATGAATGTCAGTTTTTACATTAGTTCATTTTTGAGTACACTGAGGGATCCCACTGGAATCTAAGATGCTTTTCCTGCTAGGAGTCAAACGTATCTATCTGGGGCTGGGCCTATTATAGTTGATTTGCATGACTTAATGAAGTCCCCAGAGAAGACTGATGCTTAGGAAGTGGAAATCAGGGAAAGAAAGCTTATCTTGATAGATGCTTCTGAAATGAAAGGGAGTCTTGACTTTGTATGTAGCACCTTGTTAGCCTCTTAACCCTAAACTAGCACCACATAGGTCTTACAAGAAATAGGAGTATCTCAAGTGTCTTAAAGACACAAGGACACTAAGAATCTGTAGCATGATCTCTAGGCACCAGGTCAAAATGAAGATACATGCTCTCTTTTCAGGGGGCCACCTAGCATCTTTTGGTGCAATGAGATTTCCAGGGAGCTCTTGACATTGAGCATTATAAGAATTTAGCATCCAAGGGCTGACTGCCACAGATGCAGTCTCTGTGGCTGCTCCTTTGTAGGTAGTGAAAATAGAATAGGTTTGCTTCTAGGTACTCCCAGGTAGAACTGGAATGGTTTTGAGAGACTCTAGGGATCTTAAAATTGTGACTTGGGGGAGAAAGATATGGGGTTTTTACTATTAATGTACCTTAATTTTATTTTCTAGGTGGGTGTTACATGGTGAAATATGGGCAACATGTTCTGGTTAGGTTAATTTAAAATACTGCATTTTGAATTTAGTTTAATGAGATGCAAAAATATATGAAATCAATTACTCATCAACATATTTTTATAAAAAAAGACATACTTGCTTTGCATGATAATTATTTTTCTGCTACTCTTGACTATTTTTAAATGCTGAAAATTTTTCTGTGATTTCCAAGTGCTAATTAATTCTGAAACTCTTGCAAGTCTGTAAATAGTAAAAAGGGCAGAGGATATAATTTAGAAAAATATTGTCTAGTTTTAAGTGCATGTTGGAGCATAACGGATTATCTTTCTATTGTTTTGTTTTCCTTTTTTTTTAAGAAATAAAACACAGCCACTGACTTGATAATATTAATCTAAAGGGAAGTTATGAGATTTTAGCCTGCTATTACTTGTTTCTTAGAAATGCTACTGCTCATTTCTTTTTGAATTGATTCAATTTAATGGATATAAACCTTGATAACAGTGCTCCAGGTATGTGCCACATAGATGAGATAATTCTTTAGTAATAAGTACAGAAATCAGCTTTCACATATCTTTGGTGACACAGTGGTGACTAAAGGCTAGAGCCTATCTTAGATGTATCACGATCCCCTATAAAATAAGATTTGGTGTTGTTTGGAAACATGAATATTTCTCAAATGAATTAAGTATTATACAAAATAGTAATAAAAATAAAATCAAGTCTTTTTAGAATAACCAGGTACTATTTTTCTCAGAATACATCATTTTTTACTGATAGCAACTGCTAGTTTTTAAAAAAAGTTTATTTTTTATTTCATTTTTCAAACAGTCTTTGCATATTTAAACTTTTTAATGACATCCTAAAGTAAATTTTCATGGTCAAAAATAAAAATATCTATATTTCCCTTTAAACTATCATTTTTTGTCTCTTCTATCTTATTCTTTCTCCTTTTATCAATAGACTTTTGCTGCAATATAGGATAGAGACCAAAGAGACAGTCTGAAATTGAGGAGGTGTGAAGATGCTGGAAGGCAAGAAAGGGTCTAGGAAAGTATTGACAATTTAGCAATTAAAGGCCTTGAAACTAAATATAAGAAAATCGCCATGTTAAACAAATAAATTTTAGAAAAGTTTTAGCTTTTCTTACCTTTGTTGTAGATTATACTAAAACATTAGGTTATTATTCTTTTCAAAAATGATTATGAAGAACTGTGATGAGTCTGAGATTTTACGTATTTACAAACTAACAAGTGAGACTATCACAGTTTGATGGCGGCTGGCAGAGGACATGGGAATTCAGAGGCAGAGAGCACAAATACAGCATAGCAAGTGGTATGACATCAGCATATTCAGGTTTAGTCCCTTTGCCCTCAAATTATACAAAGTTGCCTGTATGGATTCCTTCAGAGGCAGTGGCTTCGGTTATAGGAAACTGAATCTTTTATAATGGACAGTAGACAGATTTTACTCTGGAAGGAGACACTGTAACTTTTGAGGCTGTTTGCTCTACAAAAATCTCTGAAAAGATGGCTTAAAAATAGACTCATTTTATAAGAGTTGTGAAAATAAGAGAGATTCACGGAGTAGTGTCTCCAAAGTTGTTGTATGTCTTTTCTAAGGCCAGGTGTTGGTTAGAATTTATGACTTTCTAAAATTCAGAGGTGTGTGGCCAAATGTTTAACAGTTGGCTCTCTGAAGGAAAAAAACAAACCTTAATTTATAACATTTGCTGATTTCTATGGTACAAGCATTTCCATCATGGTTGATTTTAAGCTACCAAAATGACCATGCTGAATGTAGACTTGTGAAGAAATGTGCAGTAGCACACCATTGTATAGTGTTCCTACCATATAGATAGAATAAGCATAAATTATCTAAGAATAGATAATACTAAACATTTTTAAATATGAAGGGATAAGTTATAAATATTTATTGCTTTTTAATTTAATGTAATTTATTAAATTATAAGCTTACGTAATTCAGTGACCATCTTAACAACTGGCTTGCGCAATTCCTAATAGTTTAACAATTGTGTCTTGTAAGCCAGTATGAATTAGCTCCAGCACCTTCTACCAATACTTTTCTGTCTGGTTATGCAATTCCATTGATCCCATTCTTCTCAACCCAATTTCCTCTGTGGCAATGTTCTTGTTACTCTACTAGCTCATTAAAAAAAAAAAAAAAAACCCTTTCTCATTTTATTTAAGGCTAACATAGTTTTTGTACAACTTGTTTATTTCTAAATACTGCTTGGTTAACATAAATACATTTGATCCACTGTGTCCAAACTTAGATTATGTTAAAATACAAAACAGATCATTCTGGGGATATTCTTTCTATCAACCGTCCTCAGCATTCTGTGTGGGAATGAGCAGGAAATCCACTGACATTTTCTGGCATTTGATGTTTTCTTCCTATGTTTTTCTGAGGGTTTTCAAACAGAACTATCTTTGTAAAGTCTATTTTAAATTTTTAGGAATGTTCATAAAGCTTCTAGCAAGATCAAAAGCAGTATTTAGTTTCCTAATGGTAACTTATTCAGATGCAAATGCAATAATCACTTATTCAATAATTACATGCAACATCTGAGGGTAACCAAATAATTTCAGATATGTACCTCATTTAATTCTTCAATCTGTGAAGTAGGTATTAATTCCATTTTACAGATATGGAAGCTGAAATTAGTTTTGAGTTTTATATTTTGAGAACAGACTGTAACATTTGGCCTCTGCTCAAGATCAGTGTGCAGATATTCATTATCAAATACTTCCACAGCATTTTTTAGCAGTAGACATGATAAATAAGAGTGCCCTCAATTTCCAAGAGAGGAATTCTACTTTCTATGCAATTTGGTTGTATATTTGTCTATAAAAATAATCCAGAGTGAAATTGTAGACAGCACATTACTGAGGCTATGCAGAAATATTTCAAGTGAAAGTAATTAGTATACTAGGTGGAAACTATAAATCAGTTTCAGAGAATGTCACCAACATCGTCATTAAAGTACAGTGTAGATCTATTTAAGTGCATCAACAAATTTTTAGCTAATTTAAACTCATGCTATAAAAGATCAAAGTTTTGGGAGGTGATTATTTTATCTTAAAGAATACCTTTTCTCTTGAGGAACAATAAAATGCATACGCAAACCAATAACAACTAGGGTAAGTATAACTGCAGTGAATTGTCCAGAAGAAAATAGTAAACTAATGACTTTATCTGATAATCCTCAAGAGATGAGTAAATCAGAGTTATTCACATCATGGTTTATTGTACTACTATCAGGTACCTTATCAAACAACAAATAAATTACCCTCTTTCCATAAGTAATAAAAATGTTGCAATCCTACAGTAGGAGCTTGGGCATGGATCAGTGAGCTTCTGTTTATTTTGTGGGTGTTCAGAAATAATTATCTAGCCAATGTAGTTCCTATTTACCTTTTTAGTGGTTATATTTTTAATGATAAGTGTCATCTGGAGAAAACAAAGACTATAGAAGGCAGTTGAAACTCCTGTGTACACAGTTACTATTTTATAGTATTAATATGTGTTTAAAATGTGTCAGGTGTAGTGTAAGTATGTTAGATATATCATGTACAATATTGTAATTTTGGTTCAAACCATTACTCAGTATATGCATGCTCATTTAGTTTCCACATCAAAGATATTTAATCTCTTTTGGATAATAGACTCTGCGATTTTGTATAAAGTTATGCACATGCTTATGGAAAGATAGAAGCATCTCCATGAACACAAGCTTTTGCATATAAATTTTCTGGGTCCTCTGAAGTCCATTCTAGGATTCCTACCTTAAGAATCTTTGTTCTAACTAGGAAGGCACATGCTTGTAATCCTAGTACTCTGGAAGGCTGGCAGATTACAAATGGAGCCCACAAATGGAGCTGGCAGATCACAAATGGAGCCCAGCCTACGTGACTCAGTGATTTAGCAAGACTCATTTCAAAATAAAAAGATAAAAAAGGTTCTGGGTATATGTCACAGAGCAGAGGCCCTGGGTTCAATCCTCAGTACTGAGAAAAAAAATACTTGTTTTTAATGTCTTAGGTTAGTGCATGTAGAATGCAATTGCAATAACATTATTGTTTCCTTTATTTTAATAAGTATTTCATAGAAACTAGGTAATAGAATTTTGATGACTTTGTTAAGTAAATGATATTGTATGAAAAGTGTATTCTTATCCTGAGGAAATAACTGGAAAACACAATACACACCTCAACTGCCAACTGAAGCATAATTTATACGGGGGAGAAATGGAGACAATTTAAATATTCAATAAGAGTCTAGGTCAAACAGATTACGATACAACAAAATGTCATGAAGTCGTTTGTGTTGAAGGTGACATTAATATTTAATGTCTGAGGCATATCACTGTCAAAAAAGCAATTTCTAGGCAGCAAATGTACTATGTTTTGAAAAAAAAAACATGCACTTATAGAAAAGGGTCTGGAAATATCCTTAGTTAAACCATTCAAGCTATCTTGAATAAGGAGATTTCATTGATGGGCTCTATAAAAATTTTTAAAGTAAATCTCCTGGAATCAAGTGGTGGAACCTGCTATACAGTTGGCATCATGTAGTCTAGAGCTGGAGACACTTCTAGATTTAGGAGTTGCCAGAGGATTAGAATTCAGAGTGTTCTCTCCAATCTTCCCTTTTCACAGGACTCAATCACATCATGCCTTCTAGCTTTTTTCTTTTCCATTTTCAGTTGGCATGATCATAATACCTGCTGTGTGTTTATGTAAATTGTCTGTACACAGTGGTTTCTCCAATTCATAGCCTTTTGGTTGCAGACCCTATGCTGTTTTTTGTTTAAATTTTTAAAATGAGTGTGTTGCTTGGCTGACTTGATTGATCCAGGTCTGTTCCTAAACAACTTAATTAGTTCCCTTAGGGAGATACCTATCCACAGCTGGTGTGATGGGATAGCGTGGCAAGTTTCATACAGTAAAACGCTGTGGGTTGAGTTTCATTATAAGGACTTAGGCAGCTGGGCAGTATAATGTTAGTCTAGTAAGAAAACACTTTACATGATAAAATTAACAGTGGCCATTTCTGAATAGTAGAATTGTAGATTACCTTTTAAAAATATATTTTTGGGTTTGAACATTTTCTCATTCATCTACACTCTGTGACAAAACCTCTGATTTTTAAATTCAGTTTGATAAATCTTCACTGAATAGTTTAATGCACAAAAAGAATCCAAGATAATAAGTTACAGTCACTACCTCTTCAAAGAGACAGCAATCCAGTTAGTTAGAAGACCATGAAAATAAAATTAATAGCGCAAGATAATATAGGCGGTCAAATAAGAAAATTGAAAGTTCAGAAAAATTAGAAATAATTTCAAGATGGGGTGAATAAAAAAATCTCATAAAAGATGTGAGATTTAAACTGATCTTATTGGATGGGGAAAGCTTGGGTAACGGGAAGTATGATGAAAGATATTATTTATGGAGGGAACAGGTAACAAAAAACATAAATAGAAAGGCACAAGATATTTTGAATATCTCTAAACAAGATACTTTTGTTTAGAGGATTCATGTGGTGTGGTAACAGTTAAGATTCAGATGCCAAGATTTTATTGAAAGCTTTTGTAATATGCCTTCACAAAATGCTTAAGAACTAGGGTATTTTTTAAAAAAAATTTCAAATTGAACTAATTAAGTTTTCTTAAATTGATAAAGGGATGTTGTATCTAACATAGGAATGTCATCTCTTGCTTTTTCAACTCTCTCTGTTTTTCAGTTCTACGTAATGAGTAAGAGTCCAAAGACAATCTTTTAACTAACATTGGCTTTCTTATGTTGTCTTGGCATTCTGATCTAGAAATGATGTTATTTTAAACTTCTGAGTTTTTCTCCATGCGGGGCTTTGAATCTAATTTTGCCACTCCTGACTGTTTTTCACACTGTTTGTTACTCTCTTGGCTTTGCTGGATAGTCAGACTCAGTTTATTGGTTTCAATGTAGGACAATATTCCACTATACTGCTTTTTGATTCCTAATTCCAAGATCTTTATTCTAGGTCCTAATCTATGAGACTCAGTTACAATCCTTGAAGGAAGGAAATGTGGTACAAAATAAAAATCTTTATTGCATTTATTCTCTTTATAAAATTTAAATAGTTATTTATTAAATTTGTGGGGTAAAGTATGAAAATGTGATATTTATGTATTTAAATAAATTAGATCTTGGAAAAAATCCATTGCATAGTCCCTAGGAAAGTATTTACTGATATCTATTTTACCAGTCTGTCTTATAAATTCAATGCATGTTGGTGATGGTTGGAATTAAACTCCATCAGTTTTACAAATGTTTTAAAACATTTTATACATACCTACATATCTTGTTTAGCCTTTACTTCTATCTTCAAAAGATAAAGAAAATAAACATAATGTCATCACTGGATATGGGTAGGGTAGTGGGAAGGACACTTTCCTTTAACAAAAGTGATGCTAGATCTGTTTCTATCTGCTTCAACCCCACCTGACTGCACTTAAGGATAATTTATCCTGCAGCATACTCCTCTTCTCCACAGCCTCTGAGTGTATTCTGTCCAAGGGAAAAGATAATCACTGGGCCTCAAATGTAGCTTGCTGATAATGAGTCCAGAATGGTTCCAAACAGAATATCCCTGTGAAGCACTTCTGGTCACCTCTCCCATTATGTTTGCACAAGTCTTATAATAAAATTCTTCGCATGATTCCTTTTTTGTATTCTAGTTTCACCTTTGAAATGGATGTTATATTTTTATCTCTACCCCTCTTAGCTGGACCCTATACCTTTCCTAAATCTTATCAACTTTTTTCCTGGGAATCCTCTCTAGTGCAGATTAGATTAAGGGATAGCTCCGAACTGCAAAGCTGACATGGCTTTGGTCCTAGTTGACATGGAGTTTGTTATCTCTCTGCAAGAGGTTTCAAGCATCTCTTCCTGCTTAATCTGGAAGGGCAAATAAAGAAATATATAATTTTTACCATGCTGCTTTTTTATTCTTTCTGACATTTTCTCTACATATAAATGTAGAAGCACATATGAAAATACATATCATCTTTTATATGAATATCAACACTCAGTGCATATTGTCCTACCCTTGCTATTTTTTTGTTAGTTTTTTTTGAGACAGGGTCCTTCTATGTATTCCAGGCTGGTTGCAAACTCATAGTGATTCTCCTGCCTCAGCCTCCCAATTGTTGGGATTACAGGTGTGCATCACCATACCTGGCTCTTTTTCTTATCTGTTGCAGATAGCTATATAACTTTTTAAATTTTAAATGTGTAGAGGAACAAGTAAGGTAAATATTTAAGGAGTTAGATGTGCATTGCATTCTCTTGGTAAGTCATATAAAAACTATTATTTGTTCAAAAGATTTCAGACAACTAATTCTCAATTTATAGAAACTATAAATAATTTTTTCCATATAGGCAGTTTTAAAATATCTAATGACTATGTCTTTAAATAGATCTTTCAGTAAGTACTACATCTTCAAAAGAGTACTGAATTTTTTATATGAGTAATAGTGGATCAGGTGTCCACCTACATAATGATATTCTAGTAAATATTTGATCCTTCACATAAATTTATTATTTTTACTGAATACCTACTATATGGAGGGTACTATGCTGTATGCTATGAAGGACACAAAGATTAGTATGGGATATATAAAGGAGATCGAAATGAGTAAAGCACAGTTGACTCTGGTGTGGAAAGATTTTACACACAGGCACGGGGATGGAATATCCTGTCCTATATAATCTCTACAGAACAAGAAAGCAGTTTTAATAATAATCTCAGCTTTTGGCTAAGATAAAGAATAATTATATTCTCAAGACTCAAATTTTGCCAGGTTTAATTTTCTCTATCAATTGGAAGGAGCAGACACTCAGGTGTGCCAACCAGATGCCAATACTCCTTTGGGAGCACTTGATCTGCGTTTTTTTTATGGGAGTCAGGGATGTCTACTGATTTCAGTAGACACGATATTCATCAAGAGCCATGTGGCAGGCCTTTTCTCCAATTGTGTGTGACCTCTGCCTGAACAATCTTGAGGAGCTGTGAAGACAGCCTACTGGAGGACAAAATCCACATGTTCATGTCAAACTAATTTAGGGAACATTTCATCATTTAGCTTCCCAGCGTGAAGAACATTAATAATTCAGTAGTTTGTATACATTTCCATTCGTTCTCCCTGTGAAGATGTTAGCTCTGCTTAAGAATGCCACAGGATGGTGGGGTTGGGAAGGAGGGAGTCCTGGGTTGAGGTCCGGTTCTTAGGGTATCTCTTTAGCACCTGGTATCTGTGTCTTCCTTTCTTTCAGCATGTCTAGCTTCAGCACCGGTGGTGTAAACAGCTGGTGGGAGAACTGATGGTTTTATTAGTTACTGTGCCTTTCACTGATAATATTCCTCACACAAACTCTATCTGGGTTACCAAATATTCTTTTATTAAAAGCTTAGCTTAACACTGTATCTTCTGGGTTGAAACAAAATCTGTTTTTAAAAATGCAGATTCTGCTAGGCAAGATTAGACCTCTTGGGAACTACCCATCTGTGAAAAAATATTTCTGTTGGATTAGAGTCTTGGCAATTGTGAAAGTCATTTATTCTGTCTCACTGGACAGAATAAATTGTTTCCTAATTGGAGTTATGTCATGACATGAACTATGAAATGTGGTAGCAATAATTTACTGTCAGCTTGAAGAAATGACAGAAAATCATCTGTTTCCACAAAGACAATTTCTTTTTCAGCCAGATTATGAGATGTTACAAAAGGAATACTTTACAACAACAATACTTTACACATTAATTTATACTACATATTTGGCAATGTTTTAAAAGAACTAATTAATAAACACTTTATGTGTGTGCAATTGAGCAACATAACATTTTTATGAGTAAGTCAGTTTCTTGATCAACTTCATTTATCATTTTATAGCCATTAGATGACAAACATTATTTATTGCTGCCTTTAGGATGAAATTTGTGGTATAAGAAAACTGCTTACTAGATATTAAAACATATGTAACAAATACACACAAGTATAATATGTTTATATTATAAGCATCTATTAACGGCCTTGGTAATATAATACATGGGAAATTTCAGAAATAATAAAAGAGTTATTCTAAATAATGCTATGATTGATACTCTCATTTGCTAAACTTTTACAAACTCTAAATAGATTAAAATTCTAAACAGTTTAAAAACTCAAAACTATAAAAGAAATGAAACACACTTTTACAATTTTAGGATGAAGAATTGTGTCAGTGTAATAAGAAGCCTAGAAACCATAGATAATAATATCAACAAAATGAAAAATTTAAAAAAATTATTTGAAAGGGGTGAAATAAATTTAAAAGATAAATAAGAGACTGGAAAATACATGCAAATATTATATAAAAATATATAAAGACAAAGATTAGTACTTAGACTAATTTGCTAGTAATTTAATAAAAATGAAAGTAACATCTAAACAGAGAATTCTAATAATTTTTTTTTTCTTTTTGAGACAGGGTCTCACTATATAGCTAAGGCTGGTCTTGAATTCATGTGCCTCCTGCTTCAGCATCCTGAATGCTAGAATTAAAGGAATGTTCCACCATGCCCAACCTAAACAGAAAAATTAATAAAGAAAGTAAATAAGAAATTCATTAAAGGGAGAATATAAATATCTGATAAATTTAAGATAAAGGATTCATTTAAATAACAACTAAATGAAAATTAAACAATAACCTGATTTGAAACATTTCAGTAGATTGACAACATTGTCCCTTAATAAGGGAAAATGGGTACTCTCATTGTGATAGGAGTGATTATAGGTAAAATATTAGTAAGGAAAATTAACATACTTATCAAAATAAAAGCAATATTCATAACCCTTTATTCAGTAATTTCACTAAGAATTCCCTTTCTAGAGGTCTAACAGAAATACTACTTAATTCTATAAAACATGATACATCCAATGATGCTTATTTCAGTATTGTTTACTAATCAAAAAAGGAGGAAAAACTCTGAATCAGTGGAAAAAAGTGATTGAATCAATTATAAAATATTTATCAAAGGAATTTCATGTAGCAGTGAAGAAAGAAGCAGAATCATATGTACTGATTTGGAAAACCACTAATTTATAAATAGTTTGCAAATCTATATTCAAGTCTGATTTTATTTTCATTTGGAAAAAATACAAGAACAAATATATGTGTTCCTATAAGCACAGATTAAAGTGTAGACAAACATAAGGCAGTATACTTTCTTTTCTTTTCTTTGGTAGCGGGGATCAAACTCATGACCTCCCGCTTGCTGGGCAAGCGCTTATGCCATTGAGCTAAATCCCCGGCCCTAAGACAGTATCTTGATGATGGCTACTATTGGTGAGGGCTGAAGAGGTAGAAAAGATGGAAAAGAGGACTTTTCTCATTCACACACTTTTTTTTTTAATTTTAAAGAGAATAATACAGAACAAAGCAAATCAGAACAGAACAATGCATGCAACATAGGAATTCAAAACAAGACAACAGGAAATCAACAGTGGCTACCATTATGTCTCTTGTTTTCTTCGAAATGTTGTCCATATTCACATATATTTTAAAAAATGAGACTAAGGGTGATTAGGGATTTTTTTCTCCTTTTTTTCTATTAACATTTAAAAAAATTAAACATGCATTCCTTTTGTATTCAAAGAATAAATAAAACCTTGAAAAGGTAATTCTTTAAGGATGGATTAAAAAGAAGAGGGGCTAGAGGCAGGAAGACAATTTTGGAGATTTCAAATGACCTTGGGAAGGACCTAGAGGAATAGACCAAGGGTGGAGACAAGAGAGTTGAGGAAAGGGACTGAAATGAGAGGCTGAGAAGTGGCAGCTGGAAGAGAGACCAGCTAGGTCACACAACTGATGACCAATCTGAGATTGGGGCCCCAACTTCCAGGCCAGGGCTCTTCTTAGTATCTTCCCAGAGACTCCCTAAGAGAGGTACAATGATCCCATCACACATCTCCACACTGAGCTTCCCAAGGACACCGGTTGGGTCTAAGCACATTGGCAGCAGAAAATGCCCATGCTGTCTGTTCTTATAGAGGCAATAATTTCATTTCTGATTTCCTACTTACAGTTTCCACATGAGACCTGGTAAAAGCAACATCATCTTTGCCAAGGGCCCCTTGGGCTATTCTCTCGCAGCTTGGTGACCTGATTGTTATAGGGCCATTACATCAGCCTCCACAGGGACTGACAAGCAGCTCTGGCTGTGTTTGGAAAGCTGGAATTCCTTCCTTCACTCTGCGTGGAGCTTGGCTGTTGTATGTAGTCTGCAGATCCCTTACACAAATCGTTTGATTCTTATTTACTAAGCTGTGCTTATAGACATGGGGCTTAAACCACAAGAAATTTGCACTAAAGCCGGCATCTTCGTTGTCCTGCACAATCACTGTCACATCAATGTCTGATCCCTGAGTTCCTCCCAGTAACATGTATGGAACCAACTGCTCATCACAGGGTAAGCAGTGTCACAGGATGGATACTCATTCCACAAGGGGCACTGCTGTCAAAGGCTGCTCACTCTTTATTTGCTTACTCAGACACAGATGTTTAGACATCTGCTTAAATACTGTGAAATCTTTTTTCAAATTGGAACTTGAGTTCCAGCAGCATAACTGGGAAAGCTCCTGTTTACCAAAGTAATGGCAAATTGTATGTTGAAAAGGGGAATTTGGGACAGTATCTTTTGTAGCATTGCTAAAAAAGCAAGTACAATGTCAACAAAAGCTTTCAGGTATGTATTTAATAAGAGATATCTTTGGCTGTTTAATGCTTTAGAGCTTATTTGCATGCTATTAACTCAAATCTTTTTTCCAATCTTATGGATCTATTACATAGAATACTACACATAAAAATTTTGTGGAAAAACATTTTGAATAAAATATAAAATATATCTGAGAGCTGAACTGGTATGTAGAGAGAATATGTTCAAAATATCTCTTTTTCTTCTTCAATAAAAGATTGGACAACTTTTCCGGCTTTAATGTTTAGTTCAGTTCCACATCAACATCTCCTAGGAGCTGCGCATTGACCTATGAACAAAGTTCTTCCGCTGTGCTTCTGTAATGCAATAGAAAAGCATTTGGCTTATAAAATTAAGATAATCTGATTGTATCACAGAACTGTCTTATTTTGGATTTGAGTGGTTTCTGTCTAGTGTGACATGAAGGAAAATATAATTTTGCCTGTCTTAGTAGCAGATAATTAGTAGATTCTGTTGCCAAATGACTTTTCTTTAGAAGGAATTGTGAAGCTGCAACTTCAGACTTGTCTTTTTTGCATATGAGACAGTTGATGTGATTTTTTTTGTATTTAATTTTACAGGGAATAAAACAGAACAACAAAATGAATCAAAACAGTGATAAGACAGTAGGAAATCTACAATAGTTACTATATGGCATATTGTTGTCCTGTAAACAGTTGCTTGGCTTTAGGCTTGCAAATTTAGTCAAACAATACAGTTCCTCTGAATCAGCTGGTTGTTGATGTGATTTACTGGTAGCTGTTTCAAGCAGAAGCATGTGACTGGTTGAAAGTGGGTCTTGAATCATCTAATTGTTTGCCCTCAATCGCAATCACTGGTTTTTACTGAACTGTCTAATTGCTTAGGTATATATTATAGGGCAGTTTGGTAAGGAAGAAACTATAACGGCTTCAGTCTGTTACCTTACTGATCAGGACATTTATGCTGAACTCATTTGGCTCCAGTTATGATAAAACACACACACACACACACACACACACACACACACACAGAGTGAAGTAACAAAAACCGGGCAAGGTAGTGCATGCCTGTGATTCCAGCACTCTGGGAAGTTAAGGTAGAAAGATCACAAGTTTTAGCTCAACCTGAGTTGGCAGTTTAGCTAGACTCTGACTGCAAAAAAAAAAGAAAGAAAAAGCTCAGTGTGTGACTGGGGCTGTAGCTCAGTGGTAGAGCACGTGTACAATGCCCTGAGTTCAATCCCCAGTACCACCAAAAAAAAAAAAAAAAAAAAAAAAGCTCCATGGGAAGGCCCTGAATTCAATCCCCAGTAACACAGACACACAGGCACAAACACACACATACATGAATCAAATATCACAACATTTTAATGCATTTTAGAAAAAATATAAAATATCCATAAGGTATTACTATAAGTCTCTTTTTTATTTATTTGGGGTGGTAGACCACATCACAACGGTATTTTGATGTGTAATTTTCACAACAGCATTGCTTCATTCCTCCCTCTATCTAGATGTTCAGTGGTTATAAGTCTTAAGGTATTAGCACTCATTAAATATTACTGCTTTCAGCTGATTTGAAAACCTGGTCATGTGCTAATAGGTAGAAACATGGTCTCGATACACTCAAAATTTCCTACTCAAAATTTTAACCTTGAAAACCCTGCTACTCAATCATTTTTGAAGACCTCATTTAGAGGAACAACATAAATACTAAATGTGAAATATCTAATATTTAAAATTTAGTCTAAAGGAGTAATATTCACATCTGCAGATATCCACATTCATAGGAAGTTGTGACACAGCCCCTCCACTGGCATGAGCCAGACTATAAAGAGCTACATCCTGCGTGTCATGAATTTGGTTTGACTGCTTCACTCTTGGATGTTATGACATCAACCCACCTTTCCACAGCTAATGTCCTGTCCTACCGCAATCTTGAAGTATTTGGGAAACTGAAACCTCTGCCTGTCCACCACCTTGCTGGTTTCTGAGGATCTGCATTCAGAATGGTTTCCTTATGTTCTTTGGGCTTTATATTCTCTAGTCTCTCCTGTAATAGGGGCAGAAGACTGAATGAAAGGCACCTGCACCAACCTGTTTCTGAGGTCAGTTATGAGGTGTTAATAAATTGGTTGTAAAAAAACAGATCATAGGACCAGGGATTTAGCTCAGTGGTATAAGTGCCTGCCTGGCAAGTGCAAGGTCATAAGTTCAATCCCTGGCACAAAAACAAAAAAACCACAGCTCATGAATGACATACTTTTTATTTTGACTTCACTGGAGAATGTGGGTTTTTTTGGAAAAAGTATGCACTCTCTACTGTGCTTTAAGGGAAATTATGCAGATTTATGCTTTTTCTTCCTTATGGAGGAAAAAAGCAAAGGTTGGTGGTCTAGGGAGCTCAAATCATGTCTTTAATAAAAATAATTAGGTGATTACTTAAATTTTCCTTTTGTTTTGCTCTAAAACCATTGTCTTTCTAATGGGTCAAACTTTATTTAGTGGTCATGAGATATTTTGGTTTTGAAAGATTATTAATCTTTCTAACCAAATTTGTTATACTTTACATATACTTCAGCAAACCAAAATGTCTCCTCCTACCCCTACCTGCAATAACCCTGTTCATGAACTATGAAATCTAATGGAAGTTATTTCCAGATGGTTCCAGAAAACTGTCCTCTGTTTACTGGCTCTTTGTAATCAACAGAACTAAAGCATGAAACTTTTGGTTATCCATGCAGCTTTCAGTTATGCCTGCAAAGTGGGAAAGAGTGGGGTTTTTTATTTTTTTATTTTTTTGCTTTGTCTGAACGGAGTGGTTCCTTTACTTCGTTTTCTAAACCCTTCTGCCAGAACAAGTTGCTAGTTCTGGGAAAACAGAACTGCCTACGGCCATATGCACCCATCTGTTCTCTGCAAACACGCCTTGGCCTTTTCCATACACCGCCAGTGGGTGTGGGGGAAACCACTGCAAGTGGATAGGACAGATAGGCCTCAGTCAGGTAAGGAGCGTTTATAGTTAAGTGTGGAGTGGTAAGAAAAGCATACAAAGAAGGATTTGCTGTAAGAAAATTATTTCTCTGCCCCTGCCAATGCCCCACAGTCCTCTGCTGGCTCTGTACTCTGAATGCTTTTATACTGATTCTTTTCTTGGTCTTTGGTAGATGTCAGAATGGCTTGTTTGCCAGCTCTTTGCATTGTAGATCTAAGATGCCTGTATGAATTTCTCTAATTGTTTTGCCAAAGACATCAACTACTTACTATCATTATGCTTTTGTTTTCTTGCCTCTCTTATATTTCACCAACTCCTACAGGAAAATACACCTGACTTCCTAGAGCGGCCCTTACAAAAGGCTCACACAGGCATTATCTAGGAGCAGGCAGGAAGATGGATGGGCATAGATGGAAATTATGTCCTTTTCTTTCTAATAACAGATCCCAATACTTCCTTTGCAGTTAATTTCTCTACTTTGGTGGTTTAGTCTCCTGGTTCAATGGGAATAATAGGTGGATTCTAATGCTGACTTCTAATATATTTTATTCTGATTAAAAAAATACAAAGTTTCTATACATTTCACCACAATGGGGTTTACTGCATGTGTAATGAGGATATAGACTTTAAAATAAAAAAAAAAACCTGAGAGTGAGAAGCAATTTATATAATCCCCTAATTTAATCCCTTCATTTTTTTCAGAGGCGGAAACTAAGGTTCAGAGAAGTTACCTGGTTTCCCAGATAGTAAAGAATCAAACTGGAAGATTTGCTACTCTGTTTAGTGATATAGGATATTGAAGTTGTTGACTCAGATATATAAATTATAATGACTATTTAAAAACAGTTCTGGTGATATTTGCTGTACATGTTATATTGTAAGGGCTTCGAATTCACTCAGCTGCTTTTGTATGTTTTGAATGTTTTGCGGTATGACAAAACTATGTGAGTATGTATGCATGTGGGTGTGAAAGCTTTTCATAATTTTAGTAGGTTTAACTTTTGCTGAGTCATAAAAATATGCCTGAGTTTTATATTTATGGAGAGAATTAAAGGTAGATAGGTAGATAAATAGCTACACAGGTAGATAAATACTGATAGAAAGACTCAACAGATTCATAATCTTCGTCCACTATGTATGGCTATAAAATTGGACATAATTATGAAAAGTATATAATAAATCTGGAAAATTCTGGCGAAAAATGAAGCCCAACCCAACTGACCATTTATTTGCAAAACCAAAAGTGCTTTGATTTTTACTAACTGATGCTTATTTTGTATTTGTATGAAATTCCCATGGAATACCTATCTTATTATAATCTCCAATAAATTGCCAAACTTTATACTTCCTAAAGAGATACAATCATTATGCACAGATCTCTGAAATTCAATGGTGTCACTTTCTCAGTGGCTCTATTGTAATGATTAAGCTACATCAAATTATACTTTTTATATATATCTGCGGTGTTTAAGTAGTTTTAGGACACAGGTCTGAAGTGGTTGGCTTCCTTCTCTGCTCAGTCTCCGAGTTACCTCAAAATTTTAATTTGCCTCAATGTCTGCAGGACTATCCTAGAGCTTGCCCAAGTTTGTAGTAGCCTAATGGATGCTCCCTCAAAGATGTCTATGTCCTAGTCCTTGGTACATATGAACACATATCTTACATGGTAAAAGGGATTTCATAGATGTGATTAAGTTAAGAATTTTGAAGAAGGTAAGAGGATCAAAGTCAGAAGGAGGAGGTGTGATGATGGACCAGCGGTTGAAGGGTTACTCTTTGAAGATGGAAGCAGAAGCCAGAAACTAAGAAATGTAGGCAGCCTCTAGAAACAGAAAGAGAAGGAAACACGTTTCCTTGAAGCCTTCTGGTTACAGATTTCTAACATCCAGACCATAAAAGAATAATTTGTGTTGTTTTAAAACAATATATTTATGGTAGCTTGTGATAGCAACAATAAAGATCACATGTACGTTATGCTCTCTCCAGATCATAATACCGAATTAGGTATTTTTCACAGTAGAGCAATTTAATATGATTAAGTCTTTTGCCATAATATTGTTTTTAGAAATTAAATGCCTCTCAAAAACATATTGTCAAGTTTGTTTTAGATATTCTTGTAGATAAATATTGTGCCATTTCTATATTTGAAATTAATACATTTATTTGTTCCACCTATAGTAAGTAAACCTCTACAGTGCAAAGGGCTGTGTTACAGAGGACATAGAAGTGTTTAGACATAGACTTAGATTCCCAGGAATTCATTAGGTCAGTCCCTAAGAAATCAAATACCATATATGCATAACTATTGCACACAGTGCCATACTGTACGAGAGAGGCTGCCATAACAACCAGTGGGTGACTGAGCATTTATTTTCAAATAATTCTGGAGGCTAGAAGTCCAACACTGAGGGGCTCACAAAGTTGATATCTTCTGAGGCATCTCTCCTTTCTTGCAGAAGTCCTTTTCTCCCTGTGTCCTTACACAGTTTTCCAGCTTCACCTGACTGTGTCTTAGTTTTCTTTTATAAGGATACCAGTCATGGTGGATGAGAGACCTCCTGCATGATCTTATTTTGACTTAATTATTTCTTTAAAGAAAACTCTTGTATCTCACATTTTAGATGCAGAATGAGAGGTGTTTACATTTCGACATATAAATTTGGGGAGAATGCAATTCAGTCAATAAGGTATATTAAAGTTTTGCTTTAGGAAAATTCAGAGAAAAGAGTGATACTGCAGATAACTGCTAGTAGAATTCACTTAAAAATCAATTAATTAATAATAAAGCTCTTGCCATGTATGTTTCTTTCTTTCTTTTCTTTTTGTGTGCTGGAAATTGTACTCAAGACCTTGTGCTTGCCTGGAGGGTGCTGTGCTGCTGAGCTGTAGCCCTGTTCCCATACGTGTTTCTTTATCAGAGACTGCTGTCCCTTCCAGAGTGCACAGAGAACAAATGGAGCAGTCCTGATGAAGAGATAAGCAAATGGTAAATAAAACAATGGAGCACATTTATGTCCTTTCATGAAAAACACTCAGAAACAAGTAGAAATTCTTTGGCATGATTCCTCATTCCAGTACCAGATGACAAACAAAACTAGAAGCTAGTGAATTTTCTGATGAATCTGACCTTTTGAAGTAACAAAATTTGCTGCAGTGAACTTTGCTGTATTCTTAGAAACTGTCTCACCTAGGCTTAGAGATAATGTATCTTAGCAGAGAAAAAAATATTGAAATACTTGCTGTTCCCCTAAGAGAACATATTCCAATAGAAAGAATATGACATATTAGGTAAGCAAAATATGCTCAATTCCTTAAGGACCTAATTAAGACTCTTCCAAAGCGAAGGTCTAATCAACATAAACTAAGACATAATCCTGTTAGAAAAGCAATGTTTGGATTAATCCCTTTATTTACCTGTCATGAAAGATGAAAATGCTCAAATTAGTAGGACACAACGGAGCTGCTAATTTTATCAAGCTAATTTGATACATCAATGGTATAACACTTTAGGTTAAAATATAAGGACAAGGAGCTGAGACAGACCCGAATACAAAAGATAAGCTGTTCATACATGAAATTTCACCCATTATAACATTATACCCATTACATAATGAAACATAATGAAACATAACGTAAGAGAATCTGAAGAAGACTATGGTCTCCTTTGAATTTTTAGGCACAGAAAAAATTACTGAAGAAATTCTGCTTTTAGACTGTTCATGTGTCTTACAAAATTTCTACTATCTTCAATCATTTCAAATAGTGTTACTAGAGAACTGGAAAGTAGTTTAGCTCTCAAATTGCAAATAACACTACTAAAGGTAGAAAATGAATGTTTTCATGCAAAGAAATACAGTGGGAGAATGGGAAGATGCCTGGCCTTCTCTGTATCATTCCAATTTTAACATATGTGCTGCTGAAGTGAACACAAAAATGCTTAGTAATGACAGTTCAATGCTTTTTTTCCCAACACATTACTGTTTCAATTGCAGAGTAAATTAATTCAATTGTCTAAAGAGTATCTGTTAGCAGCATGTGAACATATTTAATGATAGTATACAATTTTTAGAAATAGTTACCAGAATTTTTCTATGAATGCTGATTCACCTCAAATCACATTGTTTTCCGGGTACAGTCTGTTGAGTTTTAACAAAAAACAAGCAGTTATTACGGATAGGAAACAATTGTACCGTATTACTATGCTCATTGATAATGCTGGTTTTTGTCTTAGATCAAGAACAATAATGTGCTTCTTAGCAGCACATTTACTCTAGTCAAGATGTCACGCCCTTGGAGAGATGGAAATATCCCTGAGAGAAAGAGAGGATATTTGAGGGAAAGGGAGGATATTTGTGGAAAAGTAACTGAGCTCCAGTTTAATCAAACCCAAAGCAATTTTAATCACAATTAAATGACTTTTGGTTGGAAAAAACTGTTTTGGAAAAAAATGGGTTTTGAGATAAAGATACCTAAACTTGATTAGAGGACATGTTACAGATGGAAGAGGAATAACTCCA
>RJWM01029701.1:12375-24276 GCA_004363535.1 Dasyprocta punctata | reverse complement strand
GGCTTCTGTCTGCCCCTTACCTGGGTCGGAGCCGGGACTGGCGACGGATGACAGAGTAGCGCGTGGCGATGACACAGGCCTTCTGCAGGCTGGGCAGGACCATGCCCCCCAGCATGTGCACACGTGTCACCAGCATGGTCAGGTAGTTGTTCTGTGCTGTCCCGAATCTGACGTAGGTGCCGTCTGGTAAGACCTGTGTGAGACGAGGCCGGGCTCTGGTTGGGGTCGGAGCGGAAGCCCCCATCCTGCTGAGTCCCCAGCTGTGGCTGCTCATCAGGAGCAGACGGCAGGTGTGGCCACGGCAGTCATGAACACAGGGAACCCTTCCCTGCTGCTGCTACCTCGCCACGTCCCCAAGTGTCCAGGTTCACGGCTGGTCCGCTCCTAGACCCTCAACTTCCCCACGATCTACAACTAAAGAGGGGGCGCCCAGCACAATCACGGCCTCCAGATCTGCCAGCACTCTGGTCGGTGTCTGTTCTGAGTGGCCCGGCCCAGGCCCCAGTGTGGGAAGATACCAGGCATGCTGCCCTCAGCCCCTGCCCTCCCAGGGATTGCTCTCCCAGGCCCAGTGACGAGCTTCTCTGCAGAAAGGTTTGCAGCTCAGGGAGGCAAAGTGCCTCTCCCAGGACCACACTGCTCTCCAGCTGGGCTTCTGCTCTGGGCTGTGGGGCACCAGAGCCTCTGGGAGTTGTGGCCCAAACTCAGGTATATGGCGGAGGACCGAGAGCTGGTAGCACCCTGGGCAAAGTATCCATCCCCTGTCCAGTCCTTTGACCTGTGCGAAGCGGTTCAGCATGTTCTCCCTAGGAACTCGCACATGGTCCAGTCGCAGGAAGCCATTGTCTATGTATTCCAAGCCCATCTTGGGCCCGATGTCCCCAGTGGTGATTCCTAGGAGACCGAGACGAGCATGCCTGTCAGTTGAGCGCCTGCCGCACGCCGGGTACCACAGGCACCTTCTAGCTCCCAGGAGCCTGTCCGCGGGGTTACTGTCTGTGCACTGCAGGCGCGCAGGCTGAGGTCAGAGGATGCTGCATCTTATTCCAGGTCATCTGTCCCACAGCACCCCTTGTGCCTAAAGAAGGCATGTCTCCGCTTCTCCCATGGGCCTTTGGGGGCTCGGGATCTCATCCCAGAGCAGGTCTTTGAGGGCGAAGCACAGGTTACCTGGCAGCGGGCTGTGGTCCTGGAGGCTCCGGATGGGCACCAGAAACGCGTGCATGCCTTGCCTGGCTCCTGAGCACATCAGCTGTGCCATGACGACGGCGTGGGTGGCTGACCGTCCCACTGAGGGCAGTCAGAGAAGCACGTCACAGGAAGATCAGCGCATTGCTGTCCCCAACCCAGACTCCGGGGCTGCGGCTTCCTGACGGGCAACTCTGAGTCCTCAAAAAGTCGCTGGTAGCAGACAGGAGGACTTGACCCCAAATGACCAGATGGAACTAACAGTGATTTGGCAAAGGAACTGTGAAATGAGCAAGGTTTTAAGGCATTTTGCCCCTTACCAGAACTATTCATGAGTCACTCTGTCACTAACCTTAGAATAATCAATACAGACAATAAAATTGGTCAAAAATCCAGGTGATCCCCCTACTTGTGCCAATGTTGTCTAGTTCTCCCCGGGTAGGATGTAGGTCTCATTTTCCAGACATGGAAACTGAGGCTCAGAAAGCAGAGTGACATGCTGGTCCCTTGTGCAGAGGAGGTGGAGCTGGGATTTGAACCCTGGTCTGCTTGATCTTAAAGGCTGCTTCTTTTCCCCACAGTTTTGATTGCGTCTGTCTGTCTGTCTCTCCTCCCTGCTCGTCTCTCACCCCTTTGACCCCCTTCTTCTGCTTTAATTGGGTTCCCTGCATTTGCTTTGTTTTCCATGCTGGAATGCACTGACTAGGTCCCCAGATGCCCCAGACGCAGCCTCAGAAGGGAGTCCTCAAGCCCAAGAGCAGGGGTGTGGTGACTCCCTTCTTGGAGCCTGGCGATCGCTGGGCCTCAGAGATGCTTGCTGTGACTGCCCCCTGGTGGCCATCTGATGAGAGCTAGAGGCAGAAACCTTTCCGAGTCAGACAGGGGCAGGGGGCAGGGAGGGCTTCCTTTCTCACTCACTGCAGGCCCAGCACTGGGCCCGGGCTGGTGGCAGGCTTGATCATTAACCCGGTGTGTGTGTGTGTGTGTGTGTTGGGGGGGTTATGGGGACGCCTGGGACCAGGCCAGTGTGGGTGCCTGTGTTGTGTACACACCTGTGTGTGTCTGTGTGGGGCAATGTGTGCCCAGACTTGGGTCAGTTCTCGTATCGATTTCAAAGTTCCTTGGGGACTCACCATGCCCTCACCAATAGAATTCTTGATCTCTCACCCATTTCGTGGACGTGAACAGATGTGCCCAGGGTTTCCAGCTGAGAACCGGAAGTCACCCTGAGGTCTGCTGCCGTCAGAGCCAGGGCTGCTCAGCCCCCACAGTCTGCTCCTTAGACAGACAGGGAAGGGGCCCGGGCAGATACTCACGGTCTCCAGGCCACCACTTCATGGCAGTGATGGTGGGGCTGTGGATCACGAACTCCTGGGTGGCTGCGTCATAGGTGGCTTCAGTCTCCAGGCCCTGAAGGTACGTCCCTTGGGATCAAGGAGGGTGGTCAGCGTTTGGCCAAGGTGGGGTTCCTACTGAGGCAGGAGCTGCCCGGTGGGCCTGGCCTCCGAGGTGCCAGCCCAGCATGGAACGAGGGTCAGTGCTTTGCTGTGCACCACGCGTGGATGTTTCTCATCAGTGGGTCTGTGGGTTGTGCACACGTGCACGCAAGGGGTAGCACGCCCCACGGGGAGCTGATACAAGGAAATTGCAGATTGGAAAAAGGTGCCCCTTCCTCAAGAACGGAATGCTTTCAAATTAAATGCACAAATCTATGAGCTACGCGAGAGACCTCTGGAGTCGTGCAGCGCACAACCTGAACACCGGCTCACCATGTCCCAGTTCGGTCTGTGCGTATGTTGTGATGATCTGGTTCGCTGTGCAGAGTGGGACCCATTTCGCAATCTGCTCTTCTGAGCCCAGGCTGATGATGGCTTTCGTGGCAACAGCATGCACCCCGAAAATCACATCTCCGGAAAGGGCCCTATAGGGGACAGAGGCTGTGACTGAGTACCCTACAGAAACGAGGGCCAGGTACCCTCGGCCTAGGGGTGTGAGGGAGGGAAGGGCCACTGGCACCCCGCTCTCCTCGCTCCTGTGAGGCCCGCCTGCGGGGACAGGGCGCTTTCGGGAGCCCAGGTAGGCTGCTGTCCAGTGGGGCAGCCCCGGGGTGCACCTGTGAGCGTAATGAACCTCAAGGCCGTCCTGGGGCCAGCTGAGGCGCTGGGCCATCTTGTGCATGAGGAACGTCTTCCGAGTGGCAGCCTCGTACCGCTCGTCCTGCGTCATGAAGTGATTGTTGATAAGGTCGAAGGCTGGGTCACTGCGGAAGAGGCTTTCTGTTGGGGACGGAGGACAGAGGCCTTAGGGACCCATCCTCCCACCCACCCGCCTGCCGCGCAGAGGGACACTCAGACGTTACTGTCATCTTACAGAGGAGACAACTGAGGCCCCGAGGGGGGAACTGTGACCCGTCCAAGGTGACAGAGCCATGCAGTGGCAGAATTCAGACCCGCGTCCAGCTCTGGGCAGCCTCAGGCTCTTGTGTCACCGAGATGGACGCAGGGAAGAGCGCTATGTTAACAGCACGTTCACATCTCAAGAAATGACTCTAAAGGCGGAGCTTCAAGGGCAAATTATTTGACGGCACGAGCGCTAGTAAAGTACTCTTCCAAGAAAAGCACGGGAGAGCCAGGCAAGGCGCGGCATGCCTGTACTCCTCAGGGCGGGACAGGCCGAGGCAGGGGGAATCCCAACTTTGAACTCAACCTGGGCAATTGAATGACTTAGCAAGATCCCGTCACAAAATAAAAAATAAAAAAGAGCTGAGGATGTAGCTCGGGGCAAAAAAAAAAAAAAAAAAAGGAAAGAAATTAAGGAAGAAAGAAAGTGTGGGTACAGAGCAGACGCGCGCTCTCACCGACTTCCCTGCGCAGGGCCGTGTTCTGGGCGCCTCCGTCCAGGAGGTTGGTGAGTCGCTCCACGTCGAAGGGCTGCCAACGCCTCTCGCTTTCTATGTCGGGGTGCACCCGCCGGCTGCAGGCGTCTCCCAGCGACACTCGGTGCGCCCGGCTGCCCATCCTTCCCTGGTGTCCGAGGAGGCGCGCTGCGCGGCTGCTGTGCGCTCCGCTCCGCTCCGCTCCGCTCCGCTCCGCTCCGCTCCTGGGGAAGCAGGCTGTGCCAGCGAGCCGCGCCGCGCGGGGTGTCTGCCCTGCCCGCCCGGCCTCCGGCTCTCACTCCCATCCCACGCCCCGCCCTTCCCCCCTCCCCTCCCTCCCCCCGCCCTCCTCCCTCCCCCACGGGAGGGCCCCGGGGCGAGGCGCTGGGCCAGCGCTGTTGCCAGTCCTTGCCCAATGAGTGTGAGCTTCAGAGTGGATGGGGGCCGACCACAAACTCGAGCTGGGGTCTCTGCACCTTGCTACCAACCTCTCCCGGGGAAGCCTTCACGGAAAGTCGGTCAAGGACACCCGTGGAGAAAACAGCCCCGCGCCACGCAGCTCGAGGCTACCTGAGCGCAAGGCACACGCTCTGTCCACGTGGGGCCCGCGGTGGGGCCGGCGGTTCAAGTCACCTGCACCCCCTTCCTGGGCTTTTGTATCCCATTCCTGCGAGCCCTGAAGCGCACGCTGGAGCTGAAGGGAGGGCGCTTGCTCTTGGCTAGTAGCGTCCCCCTGGGTCCCGCCACCCCCCGCAGCCGGGGTCCCGTCTCCTTTGCGGCCCCCAAAGCTCACCTTCCTTCGCCTCTGAGGTCCCGGGTCTCACACCCAGGCGCTGCTGGCCGCTCGCCTTGGCCTAGGCTCGGTGACCCTGGCTCCAGGGCGAGGGCAGCCAGCGCCAGTCCCCGCTCCCCGCTCCCCGCTCCCCGCTCCCCACTCCGGGCCGCGCGCCTCCCCCCCGCGCCCCTCCCCCCGCCCCGGCTCACCTCCGCCTGCCCTTTGCCCCTGTTGCTCCATGGGACCGAGGTTCGGCCGCTCGGTGTCCCTAGCTTGCCCGCTTCCAGGGCCCTCCTGACAGGGGCACCCCGTCCCCGCCCTTGGGGACGGTGATTAACGTTGGGGACAAGCCCTCACTTATCCACCTGCCCCTTCCCCAAAGCAGCACGCGCCGAGGGGGCGGCGGCGCTGTGTGCCTGGGTCCCGGGAGCCGCGCTGGCGATCGGTGCACGGTGGGCACCCGGGGACTCGCGTCCGCAGGCGCCACCGTGTTCACGCCCTCGCCTCCCCACCTTCGCCCTGGACGTTCTAGTCTGTCTGCCTGCCTGTCCGTCTTCTCTCTCTCTTTTTTTTTTGCGGCACCAGGGATAGAACTCACAATCTCGCACCTGCCAGGGCAGGCACTTAAGCCACTGAGCCAAACTCCCAGCCCTGGTTTTTTGAGGCAGGGTCACACTATGTAGTGCAGGCCGGCCTTGCGCTCGCGTTGTAGCCCAAGCCGGCCTCAAACTCACAACGCTCCTCCTACTTCAGCCTCCCGAGTGCTGGGATTAAAGGTGTGTGCCACCACGCGGCTATCTCTTCGCTTCTTCTCTCCCAGCCTTTCCCTCTCCCTCTCCCCTCTGTACTTACTCTTTTTCTATTTATCTGGACCTTGAAATATCCATAGATTCTTTTTTTATTAGTGCATGTTTGGGGTGCATAGTGTTTACATTCCCTGTGTGGAGGTGACGATGTACACAGCACCTCTTAACTCCTTCTTCCGCCCCTTATTTCCCACCCCCATCTCTTGATACCCTTCCCCTTTAAGGAAGATCTATCTGCATGCTTCCTGTCATCTTTTATTGTACTCTTTATTTATAGATCGGGTTTCTTCTACAAGAGAAACCACGGGATGTTTAAGTGTGGGTGTCTGATTTATGGTCCCAAAGTACACTCATTTTTCTACAAGACTTGAGCTTAATCTTTCCTTATGGCAGAGAAATACTCCTTTGTATGTAAATACTTTTTTAATCCATTCATCTGTTGAGGGGCACACAGGCCACCCCTAAGATGTAGGTATTACGAATTGTGCTTCTGTAAACTGGGTCTGCATGTATCATTGTAATATGATGTCTTTAACTCTTTTGGGAAGATACTTAGAAGGAGGACTAGCTGGGTCAAATGGAATTTCTAGTTTCAGCTTTTTTGAGGAATCTCCTTAGTGATTATACTGGTTTATATTCCACCAACAACGTATAAGAGTTCCTTTTTCCCTGCAGCTTCAGTCAGCAGCATTTATTATTATTTGATTTCTTGATGATGAGCATTCTTTCTGGGGTAAAATGGACTCTCAATGTTGTTTTAATTTGCATTTCTCTAATGGTCAGGAAAAGCATTTCTTCATGCATTTATTGGACATTTGTACATCTTCTGTGGAGTGTCTATTCATTTTGCATACCCATTTTTGCTTGGGTTTTTTTATTATGGGGAGTCTAATATCTTTGAGTTCTTTATGTATTCCAGATATGAGCCTTCTGACTGAGGTATAGCTGGCAAAATTTTTCTCTAATTTTATAGGTTGTCTTTTTCCTCTGTTAGTTGTTTTTCTTGCTGTGCAGCTTTTAATCTGACGTGATTCCATTTGGATTTTATGAAAGGCTTTTTCTGTGTCTGTTGAGATGATCGTGTGATTTTTATCCTTGGTTCTGTTTATCTGATATATTATATGTGTTATTTGCCTATGTTGAACCATCCTTGCATCCCTGGGTTGAAGCCTTGATCATGGCAGATGACCTTTTTGATGATTCATTGCATTGTCTTTGACAGTATCTTGTTAAGGATTTTCTTTCTTTCTCTTTTTTTTTTGCTGCACCGGGGATTGAACTCAACCTCGCACCTGCCAGGGCAGGTGCTTAAACCACCGAGCCAAACTCACAGCCCTGGTTTTTTGAGGCAGGGTCGCACTATGTAGCTCAGGCCAGCCTTGTGCTCGAGTTGTAGCCCAAGCCGGCCTCGAACTCACAACGCTCTGCCTACCTCAGCCTCCTGGAGTGCTGGGATTAAAGGCGTACACCACCACGCCCAGCTTGTTAAGGATTTTCATATCTATATTCATTAAAGACATTGGTCTATTATTTGCTTTTTTGGTTGGATATTCATATGGTTTTGAAATTGGGGTTAATAGTAGCTTCCAAGACTGACTTTGGGAGTACTACTTAACTTTTTTTTTTTTTTTTTGCGGCACCGGGGATTGAACTCACAACCTCGCACCTGCCAGACAGGCGCTTAAGCCACTGAGCCAAACTCCCGGCCCTGGTTTTTTGAGGCAGGGTCGCACTATGTAGCTCAGGCCGGCCTTGCGCTCCTGTTGTAACCCAAGCCAGCCTCGAACTCACAACGCTCCGCCTACCTCAGCCTCCCGAGTGCTGGGATTAAAGGCGTGCGCCACCGCGCCTGGCCTCCTACCCTTTCAACTTTATTAAAAAGCTGGAGTATTGGTGTCGGACATGAACTAAGCACCTTTCCTCAGTCGTGCCCTCCCATGACGATGTTTCTGCCTTGGAGCCAGATGACTATAGACTCAACCCCCAAAACTATGAGCCCAATTAAATCTTCCCTCCTTTAAGTTTGTGGGTATTGAGTATCATATCCTGGTAACAGGAAAGCTGACTAATGTGCAAAACTGATATTAGAGAAGTGGGGCCATTGCTGTGACCACACAAGACCATATAATTTAGAAACTTTCGGAACTGGTTTATGGGAGGAGTTTGAAAAAGTCTGGACCTGCAGGTTAGAGAAGCCTTAAAATGCTGGAAGCAGAGCCCTATGAATCATTGTGGTTAGAGATCAGAGGACTAGAGTGCTGATAGGAGGTTTTTTTTTTCTTCCTGGTCTGTTTGTTTTGGTTTTGAAACAGGGTTTTGCTTTGTAGTGCAGGCTGGCCTTGAACTCACCATGTAACCCAGGCTGGCCTCAAACTCACAGTGATCCAACTTTCTCTGCCTCCTGAGAGCTGGGATTACAGGCGTGCACCACCACACCCAGCTAGGAATATCAATAGTAAAGATCAGGTTCAAAAGATTGCAGTTGGGAACAAGGACTCCACTGGGCATTGGACCAGAGGCCACCTGTGTTAGACTCTGGCAAAAAAGTTTGTTTACATTTTATCTGGGACCTGAGACTGCAGAAGACTGAAATTACGGGCTATAGACTAATTGATCTGGTAAAGGAAATTTCAATGAAGCCTAACGTTTGGGCTGTGGCACATGTTGGCTATGTTTAGCCAAGTTTATAGGGAGAATCAGGGGCAAAACCCAGGGAAGAAAACATTAAATTAAATTTTGGCTCAGAAGAAACCATGTGTAAAATTGGGGCCTAAGGAGGCTGCTGAAGAAATTAGTGCCATTAAGAAGCAACCAAGTTCTTTGTACAGGGACAAGAAGAAAGGATACCTTGAAGGCCTCTGGGAAATCAGTAAGACCCCACCTGTCACAGGCTCAAAGGTACAAAGGTGTCAGCCTTTCTTTTGCAGAGTCCCTGAGACCCCTGCCCCAGGAGGGCTCCCTTGGGTATTGGTTCCCTGGGATTCATTTCACTGTGCGCAGCCATCTAAGCACTTACTGACCGCTGCAGCCGTGACTCAAGCTGGGCTTGTTATTGCCTGCGTTGGTGGTAGGCATTGGCATTGTTCATGTGGTGCTGGTTGTACCAGTTTGCAGAATGCAAGAGTTGTGGGATTAGGGGAACTTCCACCCAGATTTCAAAGGACGGTCTAAGAGGCCAGGCAAGGGACCCCTGGGAGGACAGTCTACGAAGTTATGATGAAGCCAGAGGTGCAGGGAAGAGCCAAGCTGCAGGAAATCATGTTGTCAGGAATATGGAACATCTTCCAAGGAAAGCTTTGGGCTGTGGGCAGCCCAAAGAGAGGTCCTATGAGCTACAACCAGCAAGACCATAGGCCAAGTCCTTTGGAACTCACATTTTCCTGCTGTGTGCCCCAGATGTCAGCTATGGAGCTAGAGGACTTAATGTTTGCCTGGCTCAGTTTTGGTTTTGCTTTGGTTCAATTCTTCTCTCTCCTCTTAGCCCTCTCTTTAAAATGTGCCATTGTACTTTGGAATTACGTACTGTAACTTGTTTTTATTTTTACAGAGGTTAATAGCTAACATTTGCCCTATCAGAAGGGATTTTGGTCTTTCAATAAGTACTGGAATAGTTGAGACTTTGGGAAAAGGATTAGTTAATTTTCAGTTACATGAGGTAGTTGTAGCACATTGGGCAGAATTATGACCTTGTGTTTATTTGCGTGACAGTTTGACGGGCGTTGGATGTGATGGTTAAACTTGATTGTATCAACTTATTTGGCTTGGGAGCTGCCCAGGAACTCGTATGGGTACGTCTGGCTGGGTCATGGTGGCACGATCTTAGGTACTGTACCTGGTCCTTCACTTATTCCTTCCTGGGGCTTATTTCTTTCTTCCTGTCTTGAAGTCAGCAGGCCATGCGATTAAATCCTGTGACACCATAAACCAAAGTAAACATTGCCTTAGTTACTTTTCTCTGTTTGCTGAGTCAAAATACCTGACTCCCAAAATTAAGGAAGGAAAGGGTTATTTAGCTTGCAGTTTGTGGAGGTCTCAGTCCATCAGCTGGCTCCAAAGCAGGGTGGTGTGGCACAAGGTCAAACATTCAAGGTGGTGGAAGCCAGTGAAAGCAAGACCAGATAAAGGGGGAGCAAGCCTTTTTTCCTCCCTTCTATTGTACGCAGGCTATGGACCTGAGAGCAGGTGTAGCCCTCACATTATCTTGGTGCCCTGCTCTTGCAGAGGCTGAGGATGTTTACAAAGTGAGAACTCTTGTTCCCTGCTGAGTTGCTTGATTAAACTTCTGAACTTCTCAAATTGACCCAATAAATCAACTATTACAACATCCTAGAGCATAAACAGCTGCCCCAGAACATGTCCTCTGTGGTCTAGGATAACAGAACTGCTGGGTTACTTAAGCTTCTAAGCTTCTCAAGTTGACGTAAAGTATCAACTATTACAAAACTTTCAACTGTGGAGCTCAGGTCAGGTATTGTATTTCAACAGTAGCAAAACTGACTAATACACCTAACAAGAGATTAGCCTTCAAATTTTGAAGTTCAGTTTCTACAAAATACATATTATTGTGAAGTTGAAAACTGTAAGGAAACCATTGTAAGTTGGTGGGGTGGGGGGGGAAACTGTCTGTGTTGTGTATTCCTTAACATGCTGTTATAGTTACAGTTATTTTTAATGGTTTTATCTCTTTACTTTCATAAGAGATGTGTTTCCATATACCATTGCAGTATTAGAGTATTCTAAATTTGATTGTATTCTTTTACCAGTGAGTTTTATACTTTCATATAATTTATTACTAGCTAGCATCCTTTTTAAAAAATTTAAAAAATTAGCATAGGTTTTCAGTACCTTGGTCATGGGGAGTTGGTACATAACGCATCTTAATTCTTTTACTTCCCCTTCCGTTCCTCTCCTCCCTTGCAATTCAGCGTTAATAGCTCGCTTATAGGACAGGTCTAGTGGTGATGAACTTCCTCAGTGTTTGTATCTTGGGGAAGTCTTTATCTTTCGCTTTTTTTTTTTTTTTTTTTGGGTACCGGGGATTGAACTCACAACGTTGGGCTTGCCAGGCAGGTGCTTCTGCTGCTGAGCTAAATCCCTGGCCCTCTTTCTTTCACTTTTGAAGGACAATTTTACTGTGTGAAATATTCTTGGTTGGCAGGTTTTTTTCCTTCAGCACTTTGTATATATCAGCCTACTCTTTCTTGGTCAATAACATTGCTGCTGAGAAGTCTGCTGATAGCCGTATTAGAGTTCTCTTCTATGTGATATGCTTCTTTTCCCAAGGTGCTTTTAGGATTTCCTCTTTGTCTTTAATTTTGACAGTTTGATGATAACGTCTTGGCGTAGCCTTAAATTGGAGAACTTCAAGATGCTTGTACCTGTGTATTTATACTTTTCCCCAGATTTGAGAAATTGTCTGTCTTTTCTTTGAGACTGGGTTTCACTGTTTAGTTCAGGCTGTCTGTGAACTCACCCAGGCTGGTCACAAACTTGAGACCATTCTCCTGCCTTGGCCTCCTGAGTGCTGGGGCTACACATGTGTGCCACCAAGTCCAGTTACTATTTCTTTAAATAAGCTTTGTCTTATGATATGTTTGAGTTTCTTTTTCCTTTTTTAAAGTAGTACTGGTTATTGAACCCAGGGGTGTTGTACCACTGAGGTATGTGCTCAGCCATTTCTAGATTTTATTTTGAGATAGGGTCTCATTAAGTTGCCTAGGCTGACCTTGAATTTTCAGTCCTCCTGGTTCAGCCTCCAAAATAGCTGGGATGCTGGTGTGTACCCTCCTGACCATCTTGCGTTTTACTTCTGTTATTTGCTACCAAAATGTCTTCCCTAGTACAATTTCACTATTTGTCAAAATCTGTGGATAGCTCCTGGGGCCTTAATGTCTCCCTGAATTAATGAACTTATTTTAAAATATCATTTTTCCAACCCAGAGGAACACATTTCCTTTTTTTTATTGTAGTGTCTTTTATTCCTACTATTGTTTTAATAATTTTTCTTTAAATTATGTATTTTGAGTTAAATTTGCATTCATTTATTTCCTTGTTTAAAACATAAAGCCGAATGCTGTTCTTTTTTTTCTCCAGCTGTATACGTTGAGATATAAATTCGACAGGCTTTTGTGACTTAGCTTGTACTTTGCAGTAGACAGAATAAACTAGACCACCCCTCCATATAAATGACTTAAGTTTACTTCTCCCCCTTGCTAAATCCACTGCTGCCATCATGACCGTCCAGGACAGCTGCTCTC
>RJWM01029701.1:0-12275 GCA_004363535.1 Dasyprocta punctata | reverse complement strand
GGCCCTGGTTTTTTGAGGCAGGGTCGCACTATGTAGCTCAGGCCGGCCTTGCGCTCGCGTTGTAGCCCAAGCCGGCCTCGAACCCACAACGCTCTGCCTACCTCAGCCTCCCGAGTGCTGGGATTAAAGGCGTGCGCCACCACGCCCGGCTGACTCTTCCATCTTAAGTCAAAACTTCCTGGCTTGTCACCAAGAAGAAGAGAAAGACCTCAGAATTTCTCTGGGGCTTCCCATTGCCTCAGCCCACGATGGGTCTCATCATACTCTGATTTCATTGGCCAGAACTGGTCCCAAGATCCTGCCCCAGCACAGGGGACTTGGAAACAGCCTGCTAATTGCCCAGGGAGGAGGATGGAGAACCAGACGCTGAGGACCAGCTGGGCGCGGTGCAGAGCAGGCAGCGACTGAGATTCATAAACTGACATAGAAATAAATTGAATCGAGAGTCTGTCCTAGGCCTAAATGACTTGTGAGGACCCTGGCTGGTGTGGGGATGAAATTAATCTCCAGGCCTAAGGCCAGGACCAAAACCAGCAAACAGTCCGTGAAGTCCTGGTGCCTCAAAGCAGGAGAAACACTGCAGCTGAGGACGCTCCCCGATTTCTCCTAGCTCAGTAGTCTCAGTTAGCAGATAATCAGGTTGCTAGTGAACTATGCTCTGCTCCTGCGTGCTTTTCCAAAAGTGCTCTGGTTTTCAAATGCTTGAGCCTGGCCTGAGTCAGCAGTTCACCCGCTTCACTTCCTGCAGCCCCGCCCCCACACACCTCCCATCAAGCTGTTCACCTAATAAAGGCCGAGGACTCTGTGCCTCAGGGTCGTAGTGCTGCTTGGTCTCTTGCAAATAAAACCCACATCTCGTCTGTGTTTTATTCTGTTGTCGTACCTCTGAGTGGGTGGCCCCAGGCCAGGGCCCCAGTACCACGCCACTCCCACCCTCTTGGCTTTCTTGGGCTTTGGGTGAGTGAATTAAAACAGAAGAGACAAGGGCTGGGAGTTTGGCTCAGTGGCTTAAGTGCCTGTCTGTCAGGCGCAAGGTTGTGAGTTTGATCCCCGGTGCCACAAAAGCAAAACAAAACAAACAAACAAAAAAACCCAGAAGAGACATTTTGGGGAGTGATTTTTCAATCTCAGTAAAAAAGTTGAGATAACATGATGTATAGGATATGCTATGTACCCCCAAGTCCTCATACTTTTGATGGGGCTGAGTCTGTTGCTTGTGATCAGTTTGTTGTCTAGCACCAGGATTAATGACGTGACTGCTACACCCGCCCAGGGGTGGAGCTGAGATACAGTATAAGGGAAAGCGGGTCTTCCTCTTGCTTGCTTCCCGGCTTCTGCCCTCTCTCTCGCCAGCGCAAATTGTGGCTTGCAGCTTGCAGCCGCCATGAACTGTAGCCCCATCATCCCATGCTGCCTTGGAGCCCACTTTATGGACTGAAACTCTTGAGAAACTGTAAGAATAAACCTTTCCTTCCCTAACTTTGGGTGTCAGGTATTTTGTCTCGGCAACGAGCAAGAAGTAACCAAGACACATGAGGACCCTCGGAGCTAGTGTGAGCAGGTGTGAACAGAGAACTGGGTGAAGGGTGGGAGTCTGAAGGTGGGTTCCACGTGGGGCGGGGTGGGGACCACATAAGTTAAGGACCCGAGAGAAGTAAACTATCGGTGAGAAAGCTGAAGGAATGGAACTACTGGGGAAAGGGAAGAGGATATTTACTAACTGGTGCAGGGTGCTGACCATGTGCCCGAGGTTGGGCAGACTGAATTTTTCATGCAGTTTTCTCCAAAACCCATGAGGCTGACACTCAGAACCCCCATTTAAGAGATGAGGAGCTGCATGTTATTAAGCAAATTGTTCAGGTCACCTAGCTGGGCGGGGTGGGGGGTGATGCTTGGTGCAGAGCTGGAGCCCCTCGGATCCCCCGGATTCTGGGCTGTCTCACCTCCCACCTGTAAACGTATCCTGCAAGGGGGAACAGGGACGGAGCAGGGACTCGCGCCCTTGGGAATGTGCTGTGCTTTCTGCCTGTTCTCTTACTTCCCTGACTGCCTGGCAACCTGCTAGGAAATGGTGCTTGGCCGGGTCTCTCATCCTCTTGCTCCTTCCCTGAGCTTCGGGGCCTGGGGGCAGCCGTGTGGACCCCTGCGTCCCATTTGGCTGCTGTCTTTTCTCGTGTCTGTGAGCAGGATGGGCTGGGGGTTCTTGTTCAGGGGTGTATTATGTCAGGTTGGTTTGGGCAGGGCCACTGGGGGAAGGGAAGGAGGAGGGCCATTAGGTCACAGCACACTCACAGAAGGCTGCTGGTAACCAGTGAGAAAGCTCGGATGTGGGTGCTTTGCACAGTACCCTCTTGTTGCCTCCCTAAGGGTTAGGCAGACAGGGTCCGGATATAATGAGGGTTACACAAGGTAATCCATGGGAAATGTTCAGACCAGTTCCTAGGACAAATAATAGATGGTCGAGGAGTTGAATTGTTACTATCCTCATCACAGATGTGGAACATGGAAAAGAATACCCAGCAAGTTGCCCAGGCACGGAACAAGTCGTGAGTGGCAGGACTGGGGCTCGAGTTCAAGTCTGTGACACAGAATTAGCCCCTGTCCTCCGGGGGCCTGACGACGGCCGCTGAGCAGCTCCGCGGGGATTTTCACCACCAAGGACTGCAAGAGGAACTCGTCTGCCTTTTCCACTAAGACGCTGTTTTGCATATAGAGTAGTATGCAATTAGTGCTCCCTCTTGGCATTTTGTGTCTAAAATTTTTTATTTTCTGGCAAAGTGGCACAATGGGTAATAACCATGTAGGGGAGGAGAATACTTTGTTCCTCGATCCTACTGAGTTCTCAGGTGGGAGAGCCTCCTGTAACAAAAGGCAGGTTGTGAGAGAAAAACATTAGTGAATGCACATAGCTAATATGGGAGAAACCCCAGGGAAAAGTAACTCAGGCAGAGGCTCAGAATTCCAGCTCATATAGCATCTTCACAGCAGGGCAGAAGGAAGCCTTGGGTTCCTCAGGACTGGAAACTGAGCAGGTTTGCTTGCTGATTCCTCTGGTGCTATTTCTGGGCTGCTAAGAGTCAGCTTCTAGAGTAGAGAAGAATTTATAGTCCACGTTAGGCAGAAAAAGGAGAACGCAGAAAAAGCGCTTTTCCTGTTTGCTGGGTCTTGTCTTCAGCTCAAAAATGATTTTTATTTCAAAGGCGCATACTTTGGGGTAATATATTCTTCAACAGCTACTTCAGAGAGATTCCATACTAAATGCCGGGCCTAGTACCAGCTACAAACAGAAAAAGCCCACCAGGAAGTGAATACATTGACACCTATTTTACAGAATCAGAAAACAAGGCACAATTTTCCCTGAAATTGTAGTGCCAGAGTCAGGATGTGAAGTCAGATTTGGGGATTTTTCTGGTTTTTGCACTTTGCCTACGGAATCTGTGTTTGAGCGGAATTGGACGTGGAACCATAAACTCTGACCTGCCTTACCTCTGCGTAGTTACCGTTGGGAAAGGTGCTGAAGGACTAGGCGATTATAAACATCTTGACTTCAGTCTTCCTTGCTTTGTGAAGCACCAGTTGAAAATCACTGCTGTTTCTGACTCTTTCTATGTTTTTGGATAAAAACTGATGAACCCTTTCTGTCTCAGCTTCCGGGAAGCTCACAACTTTCTTAGAGTTAATTGTGACGGTATCGCCAACTCAGGGTCTGGGATAATTCCTGTTCCCCAATTCCCCATTACAGTGCCTGTCTTCCACTCTGTGAGCTCCATTTAATCTGGAAGACTGAAGCAGTGCTCTACATTTATAGCCACAGGAAGGCTAATTTAGTGCCCAAGAGTAACGGAAGCAATGTCCCTGGGGCAGAGGGTGGCAGGTGTTGGGATGCTCTGGGCATTCCTGCGTTTGCTGACCGAGCTGTCGGACCCAGCCAAGGGCCTCTGCACCCTGGCTCTTTCTCTTTTTCGGGGCAAGTCTGAAATTGGCCTTGCGGGGAGGATGAGCACTTTAGATCAGACACCAAGAAGAGCAAGGATTCCCTAGTCTCACAGGAAGGTTTAACTTGGAGGGTGCCCTGGTCCACTTAGCTGTTGCTAAGCAACCCAGGAGCGTTGCTGAGGCCCCCTGAGGCACCACTGCTCCCTGTCTCCCTGTAGGTCTTTTGGGAAGAAAATGAGTTCACTTAATGAGTGGGCTAACTTTGGAGAATAATCTCAGCCCCGTGTCTTCCCAGGATGAGTGCCAGCAAGTCATCAAGCCAAATAATTTTGTCTGGTGGACTGTTTTTGTGGCCTCCCCTCCCCGCAGTTCACACATTAAAGCTCTAATGCTCAGTGTGATTGCATGTGAAGATGGGGCTTTTAGAGGTAATTAGGTAATTAGAGAAGGTCACAAGGGTGGGGCCCTCATGATGGGATTAGTGCCCTTAAAAGAGGAGATATCAGAAGGCTTGCTCTGCCCATTTCCTCTCCTCTGAGGACCCAATGAGAGGGTAGCTGTCTATAAGGTGGGAAGAGAGCTCTCACCAGAAACTAACCATGCTGGTACCATGAACTTGGACTTCCAACCTCCAGAACTGTGAGAAGATTGTTTATGTTAGCCAGTCTATTGTATTCTGTTGTGGGCAGCCTAGGCCCACTAAGACATTGTGACAGGATAGACAAGGGCAGTTCAGTCCCTTAACTTGCCTGGGCCTTAGTTTCTTCATGGAAGGGCGGGAAGGATGACACAGGATTGTCGTGGGTGGTTACACTGCGGGTTCTCCATAAATGCAGTGATTCTTACTGACACCCGTGCACAACTTCTTGGACCCTTCAAGTCCCAGGGCCTTGTATGGGCCTGGAGGTGAAGGTGAGAAGGACCAGAGGAGGCCCCTGAATGCCTGGGGCTTGGAGTTACCGGAATCTCCAGCGGGGTGAGGCTGCCCTGCAGAGCTGCCGGGTTCTGAGGGCTGCTGGGACCCACACCACAGTCGGGAAACGGGGTCACTTCCCTTCCTGAAGGCTGCCCCCTTCCCCAGGCTTTGCATTCAGGGCTGGGCTGCCATGGAAGAGGCTTCTGTTTTTCAGAGCCCAAACCTGTACTGGGAGAGGACGCGGTCTCAGTGCGACAGGTCTCGCTGTCTCGGCTCCCGACTGGGGCAGCCTCTGCTTCCAGAGCCGTGAGGCAGCCCTTCCCTTCGCGAGGGTTCCAGGCCTGGGTGGTGGCTGAGCTTCTCCCTGGAGGGATGACCCTACTCTGGACTCCCCCGGGGGGCAGAAGCTGCAAAACTGACTTGGATTGTGGGGGCCCAGGCGCACTGAGGAAAGCCTGGGGAGTCAGAGCAGGACATGAAGGCCAAATTGTCCGTTCTGGGTGAGGTAGAGACCGGGAGAAGAAGGCAGATGGGGTCTGCTCTGGTTGCCATGGCTCGAGCTACGGAGGGAGCTGGGTAAACTGCAGGAGAAGAAGGACTTCCTCGTGCATCTACTCAGCAAATGATCACTTCTGTATGTCCTATGCATATGGATTCGGGAGGAACAGGAAGAATCCTGGCGCTCCGGGGCTGACCTTACTGTTAGGGAGATGCGCAGGATACATCAGTAAACTATGTAACACGCTCAGTGGTAATAAATGCAAGAAGTAAAACAAGGCAGAGCGGGCAGGGCGACTGTGGGGAGGGAGAGAGCCCTTCTGGCAGCCCTTGGTTCTGTGGCCTCTTTGGCTGGACCAAATGGATACCAGTCTAATGGAGAAGAGCAAAGCATCCAAGTTTTACTAAGGTTCCACGGGTGCCTTCCCAAGGGCACGAGGTCTGGAGCACGATGCTCTGGCGCTGTTTAGACAGAGACTGCTGCGTTTACACAGGACTGACAGGATGCCTGGGCCTCGGGACTAGGGTGAGGAGTTCCAGGGAAGTCACCCAGAGTTACATGAGGGCATAGGAAAGCCCTGGATGATAGGAGTTTGTGTTTTCAGGTGGGGCGCAGCTCCACTGACCAGTCTCTGGTGACCAAGGCTGTTTTCCTGCCGTGCACGGGAGAACACGCTTCCCTGGAGGGTCTTCGTGTCCTGCAGGCCCCACAGTCCCCTCTGGAGTCACAGTGCTGATGGTGAGCCCAGCTTACGTGATAGACCAGCTCAGCTGATTTTATTATTTATTTATTTATTTTTGGTACCGGGGATCGAATTCACAACCTCGCGCCCTCCAGGCTGGGGCTTCAGCCACTGAGTTAAATCCTTGGCCCAATTTTTTTTTTTTTTTCGCGGCACCAGGGATCGAACTCACAACTTTGCGCCTACCAGATAGGTACTTAAGCCACTGAGCCAAACTCCCGGCCCTCCTGGCCCTATTTTTTGAGACAGGGTCTCACTATGCAGTTCAGGCTGGCCTTGAACTCACTTTGTAGCCCAGGCTGGTCTCGAACTCACAACGATCCTCCTGCCTCAGCCTCCCGAGTGAGTGCTGGGATTAAAGGCGTGCGCCACCACGCCTGGCTAGTTCAGCTGATTTTAGATGGTACGTTCTGACTCCTGAGGGCAGAACTGTGTAGATGGTGGGCTTTTCGATGGGCCTTCAGTTAGGAGGAGCATGAAAAAAGACCCAAGGAGGCGAGGGAGGTGAGGGCAGGTGGCCGCCTCGGAGGACGCTGCCGGCCGCGGTGGGGAGCCAGGGCCGAGCCAGGGGCACGGCGCGCGGGAAGCGGGCGGAGGTGAAGGGAGCAGGAACCCGAGGATCTTCCAGATGGCGGCCAGCAGAGGGCGCCGTGCAGGAGGCTATGATCGACCGCAGCAGGATCGCTTTGAGAGCTGGGGTGGGACCGCGCCGCCAGGGCCAGGGCCCACCCGGGGAGGTCACAGCCAGAACGCAGCCCAGGAGCAGCACGCTATCTCCGTGTGCCCCCAGCACGCGGCCTGGGAGTGGGCGCTCAACGAATACTCAATCACTGATGCCCAAATTCCCACTCTCAGACCGCTGTCTGAGTATCGCAAGTTACAGAAAAAGAGGACCCAAACCCAGCAACAGGGGATACTGACGTAATAGGTTTCTGATGGGGGAAGAGAAAATTGAATTTTTAGCATGGCATTTCTAGGCATGCACTTAAGGCGCGTCTTTCTTTTGTGTCACTTATACTATACTTGATCTTAGCTAAGAGGCTGAGAAACAATTTTTATATCACCGAGGAGCACTTTGAGTTGTAGGTAACAGACTAACCAACAGCTTAGACAAACAAGGATTTATTATTATTTACAAGAATTCTTGAGAAGGATAGCTGTTGGCATTGGCTTGGTCAAACGATCTCTTGTGATTCTCTTGGTCTTTTTCTCATGTAGCAAAGTGGCTGCTATGGTTCCAGGCATCACATCCTCGAAGCAGGAAGAAGGGAGGGGTATGGGGAAGGAATTAGCCATGTGTCTTAAATCAGAAAAGTATGTTTCCCAAAGCCCCTGCAGACTTCCACTTCAGTTTCATTGGCCATACCTGGTCACATGGTCACCCCAAGATGGGAAGCAGATGACAGCTATGAGAACCTGGATTTACAGCCTGCCTCGTGGGAGGTGGGTAGAGAGGCGGAGTTGGGAATGTCCAACAGGGAGTGTACCGACCCGCTAGATGACAGGATGTTTGAGGTCCCTTTTCCTTCTGGGGCTTTATTTCTGTGGAGCCACCCTGGGGCCCACTGGGTGAAACCTCAAGCACTCCATTGGTGCCCCTGCTCCATCTGGACACTGCCTTGCCTGTTTCTCTCTGGAAAGTGAGTCTAGCTAGGCAAGGCTCTATCAGACTCACATCCCTAACTCCTTTCGTTTTCAGACAGAGTCTTGCTAAGCTCCCCAGGCTGGCCTGGAATTTGTGATCTCTTCGCCCTGGGCTCCTAGGGTGCAGGGACTGTCCGTGTATGCCACTGTTCCCGGCTGCCGTGTCACCTTCAGTGAACGGCCTGCCAAGCCTGAGGCAGAGATTTTTATTCTTCAGGGGAAAGGAGACAGGGCAGGCTTATTCCCCAAGTTATTAAAAATGGCATTGGTGTCAAAGATGAAAACATTTGGGTCAAGAAGAATGGGTGTATGAACTGGAGGAGGCCCGGGTGTTTTCAGGGGCCCCAGGGGACAGAGCCAGAAGCCCGAGCTCAGAGAGGCCAGTCCGTCAGCACGCAGTGGGGTCTTCAAGCTACTGCTTATATTTATTTCCAGGAGCCCACTGCAAACCACTGTACATTTGCTTTCCAAAAAGGCTGTAGGAAAGGCGAAGCTGTTTTTTCTTTTTGGCAGGAATTACCTAACGGTGCGGTCACACTGTGGGGAATGTAGATTGGCAGTTATGGGCGTCTCTGGGGACAGTGATGATCACACCTCAGACGAGGTTTGTGAGGTGGAAGGCTTCCAGAGCCAGGAGTTCCTGGGGTAGGGGCTCCAGCGTGGCTCTGGGAGCCCCCAGGGTGGGAGACCACGGGGGTGGAGGCCACCCCTGGGTGCTCCAGCCTCGCCACTCCCAGTGCGGTCCTCAAAGCCCCCTTGCCTGACAGCACGTGAGATGCGCGGGACCTCAGCACCCGTCCCAGAGCCACTGACCAAAGCTACCTCAACAAGATCCCCAGGGAGTCCTATGCACAGTAAACATGGAGAAGCACTACTGAGATCGGGCAGCTGCAGGCGGGCTCGGAGGGGTGACGGGGCTGGTGGAGGGCTGGGAGGAGGAGGAGGAGGAGGAGGAGGAGGAACAGGAGCATGGCGTGCAGGCGAAGCCTGGGAGCCTGTCTTGGTTGTGCCCTTCCCGCCAGGCTGTGGCGGCCGCCTGTGAGCTGCCCTGCCCCCTCACCGACAGCTTCGCCTCTCTCTGCCTGGTGCCCGTCCAGGCAGGAGTCCTTGCTCCCTGGCTCTGCCCCACACCTATACCCAGGAAAAGCCACAGGCAGAGCTGCCCCCAAGACCTGGCCCTCTTTCTAGTTCTGCCAGGAAGGTGTCCTCTGGGGGGCTCAGAATCAGGGAGGGTGTATGGAGGTTTTCCTGACTGTGCAGGAAGGGCAAATGGGCCGAAGGAAAGTCCAGGAGCTCGGGAGTCCCTAGCTGCCCAGGGTGCGCTGAGACCCTGGGTCACTGCGTTTCTATGGGGTGGGTGTCAGCAACACAGATGGCCGGGGGCCCAGGCCTGCGAGCTACAGAAGGGCCGAGGCGGGGCCTGGGGTCTGGGGTCCGGGTCGCGCACTCTACAGCGCCCTCTCCTCGCTGGTCAGCGTGGCAATTCTCCGGAGGTTTTCCCTGACTTTGATAAATTCCGGGGCGTGGTCTTCTTCCTTTTCCGGTGGTTTTTCCAGCTGGAGGAGAGAGAAGCAGGTGTAAAATGGGTGGAGCAAAGGGATCCCCTTTCCCAAGAGCTGAGGGTTTGGGCCACAGGTCCCCTCGGTGGGGAACTAAACCAAGCCGGGAGGTTTGGCTGCCAGCTGGCCAGGGAGAGCGCAGAGCTGGAGACTGGGTCCTGGAAGCCTGGTGCAAATCGCTTCGCCCTCTGGCCTCCCCACCTGGACAGAGGGAGTGCCGCCTGCCAGCGGACAGGTGTGACAGCAGATCAGACCGGGCTTGCAGTGCCCCCGGGGGGGGGGGGACAGCCTGCGAGGGGCTCAGCGTGGGCCCGGCGCCCCCGCCCACCTGGTTCAGCCTCTGCTGCCGTCTCAGCAGCTCCTGTTGGAAAGGGCACTGCAGCCGCTTGGCCTCCAGCTCCTCCTTCTTCTTCTTGATGAGCTGGTTCCGGCGGCGGTGCTCCAGGACGCGCTGCAGCTCGGGCTTGCTGTCCACTCCGATGCCCCTGCGGGGAGGAGCGTCAGGGGAGCCTCGCCGGCCCACCGCCAGCGGCCCCAGGGCTCCCCCTCCGAAGTGAGGTGTTTGGCGCTGGCCTCTCCTGCAATCCCCCTGGAAGCCCGGGAGGTGGCGCCATCGCTGGCCCACTCGTGGAGAAGGATTTAAGACCCTGTGCATCTCGGCTCTAGAAGCACAAGGCAGGGTCAGAACCCCGAGCTGCGGAGTCGAGGTTTGCATGGCTCCTGGATATTTTCCTAGGATAGGCTTCTAAAGGCAGACTTGCTGGGTTGAGCGTCTTTCAGAGACTGTGCCTACCTATGCCCTTAGAAAGGGTATCCAATATGTATTTCTGCACGATCCTTCAAGAGCATCTAATCCTCCTCGTCATCATAGCCAACCTTTTCATATTCGAGAATCTGATAGGCAAGAAGTGATATCTGGTTTCGTTTGCTTCCTTGACTATTAGTAGCCAGAACAGCCTTTGCTATGGTTCCCAGCCGTCTGCCTTTCTTCTTTTGTGAATTAACTCTGGCTGGTTTTGTTCTTCTTTTTTTTGTGGACTGAGATATGAATACATTAATATTTTTCTGTATATGCAATTTTTCAACATAATTTTTTTATTACAAATATTCCCTTGGTTTGTCTTTAAGCCAGTTTTGTTTTTGTTTTTGTTTTTTAACCAGAAATCAAACTCAGGACCTCGTGCTTGCCAGGCAGGCACCGTGCCACTGAGCTATGTCCCGGACCCCTAAGCCAGTTTTTGATGTGATTTTTTTTGACATGAAGAGAGGTAATTATTTTTAAAAGGCAGTCACAGAAAGTACAGTCATAATAGTAAGTGGGGAAAAAAAAAGCCCAAATCAGCCCGGCATTTTGGGGCTGTTTTCCTGTGAAACGGGCCTCGGTCAGTACTAGGATGCTGTCACCCCACTGAAAATGAGAAGGGCGATCACACAGGGTCTCCGTGCCGAGCCGGCCATGTGTGTGTGGGGCGTAAAGCCGGCCCTGTTAGCTTCATCCCACCACTGAGCCCTGCTGCGGGCCTCAGAGGGGAACCTCGGCCTCCCACTCCCCCACTTCACATGCGGCCCTGTCACCTCGCAGCTGTCCCCAGGCATTGCTGTGGGCGCCCAGTGCCCTCTGCACGTCTCTGCAACACTGGTGCCCCCACCTCAGCCAGAGGGGCCTTTGCAAGGCACAGAGCGCAGACCCCGCCCCAGCACACACCCCTCTTCTGGCCTGCACCTCCCGGCCCGCCTCCTCGGCCACACTGAGCTCACTGTGCCCCTGTCTGTGCGAACATGCCACCCCGGTGCATACCCTGGCCGACGCCTGCCCACCCGGCTGACTCCTGGCCCACTTTGGGCCTTAGCTGAGGTGTCACCGGTTCCGGGAAGGCCTCTGTGACCCCTTCCCAGTCCCTTCTCTGGGCGCTCAGGCCCCTTTACAACCCCATCCAAGCACCCATCCCATTACCTCTGTGAGGGTGGGGTTCTATCTGGGTGCCCCCCAGAAGCCCTCTGTGCCCACAGGTGGGGCTCTGGGGAGGTGAGCGGATCATGGGGGTGTGATACTCATCTGTGGGTGAGTCCCCTGGTGAATTTATACCTAAATATGATTCGGGAGGTGAGCCTGTTTGGAGGAGGTGGGCACTGGGCGTGGCCTGGAAAGGTCAGTCTCCCTCCCTCTCCCTTGCTCTGTCTCTGCTCCCCATGCCGCGGACTGTTTCTCTTCTGTCCCGCCGCCCTGCCTTGGGGCCAGTGAATTATCAACTGAAACCTCTACAAGCTGTGAGCCAAAATACACCTTGTTTCCTTAGGGTTGCAGGTATCCAGCACTGTGTCTCAGTGACAAGAAAAGTAACTCAGACACCTTTCTCTTTGTACCCTAGGTCCAGCCACAGTGTGAATGAGAGGAAGAATTTATTTGTGTGTGTGGTACCAAGGGATTATACCCAGGGCCTTCACACTGAGCTATATTCCCAGCTTTTTTTTTTTTTCAATTTTGAGAGAGGATCTCACTAAGTTCCTAAGTTGCCCAGGCTGGGCTTGAATTTGGGATTCTCCCGTTTCAACTTCCCAGAGTGCTAGGGTGACTGAGAATGGGGCTCTTTGAGGCGGGGACCTTAGCAATTTCTGCTGGTGACCACATGAATCCCCTCAGCCCTCCGCAGCCTCCAGGAGCCCTGGGAGGATGGCTGAGGGGTGTCTCCCCGCACCCCTGCTGCCTGCCAGGCTGGGGCCGCACCCCTCACCTCCTGTGGTTCATGAGCAGCTCTCTGTGCAGCTCCTGGTGACTCCGGGAGGCCTTCACGGGGTTCAGCAGCTTCTTGGGCTTGATGAGCTCGGGGTTCCACTCTCGGTACTCCGGCCGGGCCATGAGCCCCCCGATATCTGCCCGCTCCCTCTGGATCTCTGAGTACATGGAGGCTGTGCAGGTGGGCAGAGAATTGGGTCAAAGAGGGCTCGAAACCCCACCCTTCCCTGAGGGCACTGATAGGG
>RJWM01029700.1:0-24175 GCA_004363535.1 Dasyprocta punctata | reverse complement strand
TATAGATGTAAAAATCCTCAATAAAATATGGCAAAAAGAATGCAGCAAGTCATCAAAAACAGTATACAGGACAACTAAGTGGGATTCATCCCAGGAATGCAGTGATGGTTTAATGTACATAGAACCATAAATGTAATACATCATATTAACAGAGCCAAAGATAAAAATCATATGATTATCTCAATAGATGCAGACAAAGCTTTTGACAAAGTCCAACACATATTCATGATAAAAACTTTACAGAAAATTGGAATAGATGGTCTATATCTCAATTTGATAAAAGTCATCTATGACAAGCCAATAGCCAACATCATACTAAATGGACAAAAACTGAAAGCTTTCACTCTAAAATCAGCAACAAGACAAGGATGTCCACCGTCTCCATTCTTATTTAACATAGTCCTGGAAACTTTAGCCAGAGCAATTAGACAAGAGAGTGAAATAAAAGGAATAAAGATAGGAAAGGAGGGAGTTAAACTAGTATTATTTGCAAATGACATGATACTCTACCTAGAAGATCCCAAAAATTCCACCAAAAGACTTCTAGATTTAATAAGCAGATTTAGCAATGTAGCTGGTTACAAAGTCAATAGTCAAAAATCAATAGCCTTTTTGTACACTAATAACAATCTCACTGAGAGAGAAATCAGGAAAACAATACATTTTACAATCACACCCCAAAAAATGAAATATTTAGGAATCAATCTAACAACAGATGAAAAAGACCTCTATACCAAAAACTGTAGTACTCTGAAAAAGGAGTTTGAAGAGGATATTAGAAAATGGAGAGATATCCCATTGGGGTAGGAAGAATTGGGTAGGAAGAATCAATATAGTGAAAATGGCCATACTTCCAAAACTGTTATAAACATTCAATGCAATCCCAATCAAAATTCCAGTAGTATATGTTACAGAATTAGAGAAAACAAATCTGAAATTCATCTGGAAGCAGAAGAGACCTAGAATAGCAAAGGTGATCCTGGGCAACAGAGACATGACAAGGGCATTACAATCCCTGACCTGTAATTTTACTGTGAAGCCACTCTGATAAAAACAGTGTGATACAGGCAAAAAAACAGACCCAAAGTTCAATGGAATCGATTAGAAGACGCAGAAACAATTGCAGACACACTAAGCTACCTTATCTTTGACAAACACATTCACTGGAAGAAAGACAGCCTCTTTAATAAATGGTGTTGGAAAAACTGACTTTCCACATGCCGAAGATTAAAACTGGATTCATATCTTTCACCATGTACTAAGTTAAAACCTGAATGGATTAAAGACCTCAACATTAAAATAGAAACATTAAATCTGCTGGAAGATACAGTAGGTAAAACTTTTGAAGATATTGGTGTGGGCAAAGACTTTATGAATAAAAGCCAGATCCCACAGGAACTGTAGCAAAGAATCAACAAATGAGATCTCATCCTATTGAAAAGCTTTTGCACAGCAACAGAAACCACCAACAGTGTGAGGAGACAACCCACAATGTGGGAGAAAATATTTGCCAGCTCTCCCTCAGATAAAGGATTATATTGAGAACTTAAAAAAATTCAGTCCTCCAAGATTTCAAGACCCAGTCCAAAAATGGGCATCTGAGATGAACACACACTGCTCAGATGAAGAAGTACAATCAGCAAATAAATACGTGAAAAAATGCTCAACAGCACTGGCCATTCAAGAGATGCAAATGATAACTACACTGAGATTCCACCTCACCCCAGGAAGAATGGCTGGTAGTAAGAAGTCAACCAATAATAATGCTGGAGGGGCTGTGGGCAAAGAGGAGTCCTTCTCCACTCTTGTTGGGAATGCAGACTGGTGCAAGCACTGTGGAAGTCAGTGTGGAGACTCCTCAAAAAGCTACCATTGGAGGTCCCATTTAACCCAGCTAATCCCCTTCTGGGTATCTTCCCAAAAGAGCTAAAAACATCCTACCACAGTGCTATATGTGCACCTATGTTTATAGCTGCACAGTTCATAACAGCCAGATCTTGGAAGCAATCTAAATGTCCCTTGACTGAGGAATGGATGAAAAAGATGTGGTATTTCTGTATAATGGAATACTACCCAGCTATAAAGAATGATAAACTAGACACTTTCACTCTTAAGTGGATGAACCTTGAAAATATACTTCTCAGTGAACTAAATAATTCACACATATGTAACCATCATATTGTTGCACTTGTATGACAAACTGAAAAAAAATTCATGTGTGTATATAAAAATTAGTTAAGATAGTTAACACAAAAGAATTGTGCAGGATGAGGATATTTATAAAGTAAGGACCCTGGCTCCCTGCTGAGTCCTTCAGTAAAACTTCTAAACTTCTCAAGGTGACACAATGTATCAACCGTAACACCTTATCTGCTTTCTTTTACTGCTCTCAAGCTTTGCTGTTTGTTTTTGGGGGCCAGTCTAGGACTGGTCATGTCAAGTCTCCACATCCTCATTGGGTCCTTGGGGTCCATCTTGTCTCCGTAGCACAGGTGTTAGGCTGATTCATAGGCGGCTTTAGACACAGCCTCAGGATGCCTCCAGCCTTCTGGGATCGATCTTTACTCCTTGTCCACAGAGGATCCTGTTCCTCTGAAACAGAGTGATTTCTACTGCGGTTTTACCACCGCCACCTTGCTTCACTTTTGCAGGAACTCCCACCCCAAGGGTCTCCACAGCAGATCACTCGGTTGTGTTTCTTGGTTTGAAGTTACCTCCACAGGGGAACCTGCTTTTGCCCACTTTCTGAAGTTTTCAGGCAGTAGTGAATTTTTCATTGTTGTTTGCTTATCTCTCATTTAGAGATTTTAGGTCTCATCCCTGTAAAGGACGGGTCTTACTGGGCTTATCTCATTGCATAATTGAAACACATTTTTTTCCATTTTTTAAAAGTGTAAAATATTAGAAATAATTGTTTTACGTATCACTGGAGGCCTTTTAGTCTTAAGCCATGACTTCAAAAATAAGAGAATGCAAAACTAATTAATGGTAATTATCAGTGTAGCTTGAATTACATTGTGTAGACACAATTATGATTTACATTTTTTAATTGTGAGCTACATGGGAAACACTGGTAAGAGTTAAGGTTCATATGCATGATTAAATTTATTTACATTAAGAAGTAGTGCATTTATTTTCATTCAATCAACAAATGTTTGCTTAGCAGGAAGAAAATACTTAGTTTCAATTTCACAAAAAGTAAATATTTCATGAAAGCAGATATTTCATGAAAAAAAAGGAACAATGACAACGTTTGCAAAAATGTTTGAGTTATTTTCACCAGAGCATGATAGAATTAATGGTATATTTTATACAATTTCACTCTAAATTATCATATTATGTTTCATTTGCATAACTTTAAGCTTTTGTTTTATACACATATATCATTATTTTACTTATCCATTTATGTTTTTCAGTACTGGGGACTGAACCCAAGGCCTCACGCATGGTAGGCTATACTAAACAGCTACATTCTCAGCGTTTTTATTTCATTTAATGTTCCTATTCTAAGATTATAACCTTTATAACCTTTATTAAAAATCGTAGTGGCATTTGTAAGAAATGAATTTGACAGAATCAAATATTGTTTATTACATAATAGTGAGTTAATATTCATGCTTTGTTTTAATTTTTCTTTTTTTCTTTTTTCTTTTTTTTTAGTACTGGGGTTTGAAACCAAGTCCTTTTCACTGAACTACATTCCCATTCCTCTTTTCCTATTTTTATTTTGAGGCAGAATCTAGCCAACTTGCTGCACTGGAACTTGTGATCCTCCTGCCTCGGCCTCCCAGAGTGCTGGGATTGCAGATGTGCACTGACGTGCACGGTTTTGTTTTACTTTTTACCGAGCTGTAAAGTGTTAAAGTCTGGGAAAGCCTCGTGTGTTGAGTGTTTAGTACACAAGGAAACTTGTGCTTTGCTTTAAGACAAGAGAAAGATTAGACTTGGTGGCCTGAGAGAGATAATGAAGTACCCCATCTCTCCTACCCTGGAACGCTGGAACTGGCTATAACTTGGTCCTTTCATGCACCCCAGAGGTCGCAGCTTGCAAGTTTGTCCCTCAGAGTGGGGCTATGAGGAGGCGGCACCAACTTCCACAGGCAGAGCCTGGTGCGAGGTCTTTGGTCGTGCGGGGGGATGGTGGGGCCAGGTCTCTTCCTCTCTCTCCTTCTGGCCGTGAGGGGCTGGGGCTCCCTCCCCAGAGAGCTCCCCACCAGGTGAGCTACCTCGCCACAGGCCCAGAAGGAGCGGCCACCTGGCCATGGCTCGAATCTCTAAAACTGAGGACCAAAATAACCTCTTTCTCTTTCTAATTTGACTATTTCAGATATGTGCTACTGCAGTGGAAAGTTGACTGGGACTTGAGACAGATCTGCTCATGGAGTACTGAAGTGAGAAGAAACTTAGAGTGGCTTTGTGTTTAAACAAATCATAGTATTTGGGTTCTAAGCTGACAAAGCCAACCGCAGTGGGCAGGAGCAGAGGATCCACCTCCCCGTCTGTAAGGCGGCCTCTTTCTGGAGCTCAGTAGACTGGAAACTTCGATAACAGTGTCCTGAGTGCCTGCCGTGTTCTCACAATAAAATGAAGCTTCCTATCTATGGATAATGAACTTCAGCAGTAGCTTGTGGAACTGAAAACAAAAGCCCATGCTGGGTGTTTTCTGAGGATGACTCACAGGTTGTGATGTACACGAAAAACTGATTCAGGAAATGTAAAAAATACGAATCGGTGGATGAAACTTTGAATATTTGAGTTTCGTGCTGTTTAAGCACTGTGTCTTTACACATTCTCCTTGGATCATAAGAGTGACATTTGCATTAAAAATAGTGTGTTCCTAACTATGATACGTTATTAAGTGATCAGAATTGGTGTTTTATTACTCTTTTCCTCTTTTACAACCCTGTTCTCAGTTAGTCATGTCACCTTTCATTCAGAAAATAAAACTATAAACCTACCAAACAAATTTAGTTTACTTCTTTCTTATTCCAGAACCAATATATTCACTTAAGGACCAAATTTAGTTACTGCCACTCTTGCAAATCTTTTTTTAGCTTTGCTTTTCTAGGTTCTTTTTCATGTCAGTGTTTTATAACATTCTTCCTAAGAGATTTTAAATTTTTAAACCCATGTATTGCCTCTTCTTTTGGATTAACCAGCAGAGTATTCAAACACTACAAATAAACCTGTGTGTAATTATTTTCAAATTCTCTCAATAGCTCGCTGTTATGTACAGAATGAAGGAGAAGCGCTGTGCCATCCACTCCCCTGTTTTGCTGTCTGGCTTTTGCCTCTTTGATGGTCAGCCTGTATTCATGGTATCCTGTTTACTCTGTGCTCTGATCACCTCAGGTTCTGTATCAAGCTGGGACTACTCATGTACTATCATGTTTATCAGGTGTGCATGTCTTGCTTCTGTTGCCCACTTAAGACAGAAGCTACAGAAACTTCTGTCCTTAGCAGCCTACTCACCTTTCAAATCTCATCTCAGATCCTTCTCCATAATGACACTTTTCTTATGTTTTTAGTAGTTTTGTCAAATTCTCTGGAATCATAAGTTTTTGTTTTTTCTTCTATTACAGTGTTTATTTTATGCAGCTTTACGTTAGGCATTCGAATTACCTTTCTTTGGTATCCTGGTAAAATTCACATAACGTGAAATCAACTGTTAACCATCTCAAATGTATAACTTTTGGCATTTAATACATTCACAATTTTAAGGAATTATTGCCTCTATCTAATCCTGAAGACATTTTCATCATTTCCCAAAGAAACTTCAACTACATTAACCAGTTATTCCTCATTCCTTGGCCCTGGAAAAATCTGTATCCTATTTCTAAAGATTTATCTACTTTGGAAATTTCATATAATGTAATAATACATCTCTGGCTTATTTCACTTGCGTGACATGTGCGAGCCTTGTGCTCACCAGAGCATGCATTATTGCTCCATCCCTTCCCATGGGCAGAGCAATGCTCCACTGTACGTAAGATCAATACTTTGTTTACACATTTCCCAGTGATGGGCATTTGAGTTATATCCACCTTTAGGGTAGCAGGGATACTGCTGCCATGAAAATTCTTGAACAAGGAGTTGTTTAAATTCCTGGTTCTGGTTGTTTTAGGTACATACCTAGGAAAAGAGTGTCTGGGTTTTACAGTAATTCTGTAGTTTTTGAGAACCTGTCTGAATGTTTTTACTGCGGATAAATCATAGTGCATTCCCACCAGAAGTGTAACGTGTTCAGATATTTCTGTGATATACCAAAGCTCACTGTTTTCCATTTCTATCATTTTTGTTTCATTGCTAACTAGCAGGACTCAGTGGGTCGGAGGTGGTGTCATGTTGCTGCTTTGCTTTATGTTTCTTTTGCTAATGATAATGAGCATTTTTTCATGCTTGTTATACCACTTGTCTTATTTTACTTTTTAAAAAATGTCTACAGAGTGAGGAAGTGGCTCATAGGATGGGAGAAAATATTTGCAAACTTCTTATCTGATGTATCTAGTTTCCAAAATAGTGCCTACAACTAAGCAACACAGATAAATAACCTAATAAAGTGGGGAAGAACCCCAATTGCATTTTTTAATTGCTGCGTTGTGCGTGAGCTCAGGGCTGATGGTTATTAATCCTTATAGCCTGTGCTGTGCTGCCTGGTGCAACTACACAGAGCTTCAGAAATGAACAGAAGTGGGTTTAAAATTTTGAAATTTATTCAAAGTCTAGTTTTTCAAGGATGTATTTGGATGATGCCATTGGTACTGACACTAATTAGTCAACAACTGGGAAGGCGAATTGAGGTGAATTCGGTATGGATGCTTCACAGTGGCGGGCTGTCTACAACTCACTGGGGTTCCCACATGGTCTGCTTAGCAAAGAGAAATTTTTCCACAATGTATCTAACCTATTATTTTTTAAATTTAAGATTTGTTTTCATAAAATACTGATGTATCAGTTTTGCTAAGCCATGGTTCCAAGATATCTGAATAAACGCCCATCTAGCCGTTGGTGTGAAAGCATTTTTACGATGATGTCAGATTTACCTGAGTGAGCTGAGTAATGCAGGCTCCTGCCCCTTGCAGTACTTCCTGCCCCACAGCTTCCGGCCGAGGGACACACGGGTACCCGTGCTCACACTCACAGAACACACGGCCTCTCTGTGCTCACCCGAAGGAGCTGGCTTGAAGAATGGTGCAATTGTATTTCGAAGGCACTGGTAGCAACGGGGAGGTGTAGTGCTGGGCAAAGTTCTCCAGAAAGCTGTACGTCCTCTGAAGCAACATCCAAAACACAGTGCTGTTTCTCTGATCACCGAGATTCATAGGTCTAGGACTCAAGAAGTGGAAGTGGTTAATATTGAAAACATATAAAGAACTTAAAAATATCAGTCCTCCAAGATTTCAAGACCCAATCCAAAAATGGGCATCTGAGATGGTCACACACTGCTCAGATGAAGAAGTACAAACAGCAAATAAATATGTAAAAAAATGTTCAACAGCACTGGCCATTCGAGAGATGCAAATGAAAGTATCACTCAGATTCCACCTCACCCCAGAAAGAATGGCTAGTATCAACCAATAATAAATGCTGGAGGGGCTGTGGAGAAAGAGGAGCCCTTCTCCACTGTTGGTGGGAATGCAGGCTGGTGCAACCACTGTGGATGTCAGTGTGCAGATTCCTCAAAAAGCTAGGATTGGAGGTCCCATTTGACCTAGCTATTCCCCTTCTGGGTATCTTCCTGAAAGAAGTAAAAACATCCTACCACAGTGATACATGTGCACCTATGCTTATAGCTGCACAGTTCATAATAGCTAGATCTTGGAAACAACCTAAATGCCCCTCGACTGAGGAATGGATGAAAAAGATGTGGCATTTCTATATAATGGAATACTACTCAGCTCTAAAGAATGATAAACTAGATGTTTTCACTCTTAAAAGGATGAGTATTGAAAATACACTTCTCAGTGAACTAAATAAGTCACACATATGTAACCATCACATTGGTGCACTTGTGTGATGAACTGAAAGAAAATCAGTGCATATAAGAAATTAGGTAAGGCAGTTAAAGAAAAACAACTTTGAGTAAAAAGTAGTTTTCACAGGGTCATCTTCAGATTTCATTTTTAATGTGAAATGTGTATTTGGAAATAATAGAGCAATCATAACAGAAAAGATAGTCATATAGCTGGTTTCTCTTGATTCACTGAAGCAAAAGTTTTGTGCTAATAATTTTCTAGACAATGTTTCATGTCTATATCTTTTATCCTAAACAATTGCTGTGAATATAACAATATGCAATGTGCTGATTATTGTTACTCTCCTATTGGCTGGTTGTGAAATTGTTTTGCTTTGGTTTCTTTACTTTTGTTTAAAATTAAAACAAAATACAAAATTGAAAAGAAAAAAAGAAGTGGAAGCAGTAAGGACACCGCCCTCCACTGGAAGACTTTTAAACCTTGCTTACCTGACTTTAAGTGCCACGGGCCCAGAAGTCTCAGTCCCAGCGGGAGGAACACGTCCACTAGGCCACAGAAGAGATGCTCCCATTAAGCAGGCAGCAAAGACTTCACCCGGCCACTGCGCTCCTCACGGTTCGGGGTCCACAGGCCACAGAGGGAGTTGCGGTGTCAGCTGACTGCCAAGGGGACACTGGACTCCTGCTCCACGTGGGAAGAAGGCGTCTGGAGGGCAGGCGAGGCCCTTGGTGGGGTGAGGGCCATCTTAGCATCACCTCGCCCCTCAGTCCATGGGAAGCTGCACCAACTCACTCCATGCCGGGCAGCAACTGGGCCAGAAATTAGAGGAACAAAGGTTTGTGACACTCCACTAGGATAAGGACCACGTCCCACCGAGGTGTCTGTGAGGGCGAAGAGAATTCACAACAGGTGCCAACGGGAGTCACGACCCCCTCATGACGGCCACGGGACCTGGCAGAGGAGTGGGGACCATGGCTGTGAGGGTTTCTTTCCTGTTGGCTGAGGCTGTCCGTGTGTTCATGTACACAATTAACCACGCGTCCTCGTCTTTACCCCCTCGCCCTTCACGTGGAGCGGAAGACGCGGTAACTTCAGATCAAGGCACCCTACAGACCCCCGGTGCCGCCCCCATCACGTCCCAGGGCCACGGCCGGGAAGAACGCAGGTCCGCGAGTTCATCCCTCGGGGCCGCCTCAAGTCACCGGTCCCCAAATTCATGTGCAGCACCCAGGAACGAGCCCAGGCGAGGCTCAGGGGCTCAGGCACGGCTCGGGCTGTGGCTTTCGAAGGTGAGGAAGTGAACCCGAGTGGTGGGGGTGCCCAGGCCTTGGGACTGGTCCTGCTCCAGTGGGCCCGGTATTCGGATCAAGGAACCGGTAGTCTGGAGCTCTAGGATTTAATGTTATTCATACCGTTGGACTTTGGAGTTCCTTTCTTTCTTTCTCTTTCTTTCTTTCTTTCTTTCTTTCTTTCTTTCTTTCTTTCTTTCTTTCTTTCTTTCTTCTTTCTTTCTTTCTTTCTTTCTTTCTTTCTTTCTTTCTTTCTTTCTTTTTTTCCTTCTTTCTTTCTTTCCTTCTTTCTTTCTTCCTTTCTTCCTTTCCCCAGTACTGGGGATCGAATTCACAACCTCGAGCCTGCCAGACAGACACTTAAGCCACCAAGCCAAACTCCCGGCCTTGTTCTTTTTTGAGGCGGGGCTGCATTACGTCGTTCAGACCGGCCTTGCTCACATTATAGTCCAATGGTGTTACTTTCAACCAGCTATTCATTTCCTCTTGGGTGTTTTTGCTGTTTGGAAATACAGATATGTATCCTATGCTTTTTCCATTATTGTATTTCAAAATAGAAAACTAGTTTGATTTAACAGGCTTACAGCTGAAAATAATTTATCCCAGGATGGACCCCGTCTTGAGTCTTCCCCATATCTGATTTAGATACATTTTGAATTTGAAGTTTTGAGTTGGCACTAGAATGACTTTTTAAGACTATGTTGGCTCCTCTTATATGTGTTCCCCTATTTCTCTCCTTTTTGCTTACTTTCCTCATCTTTGTTTTCTAGTTTTCCTGTTGAAATTTCTTTTTGCTGTTCGTGATAGTCTATTGAGGCTGCCATTGAGAACGCCGCAGACCGGATGACTTCAGAGGACCCTGTTTCTCACGTTTCTGTAGGCTAGAATCTCAGATCGGGGTGCCAGCAGGCTGGGGTCCCCGGAGGTCTCTGTCCTGGACTTGCCTTCCAGCATCTTGTCTGTGGCTTCTTGTGGCCTGTTCCCCGTGTGCTGTCACCCCTGTGTCTCTTCCTTTTCTTGTGAAGACACCAGTCACGTTCGATCAACCGCCCACCCTTTTCAGCTGCTTTAGCTATTACTTTAGAGGCTTTATTTTCACGTGCAAACACAGGGTGGGGGTGAGGTGTTGCCTTTAGTTTTTCAGGGACACATTTACATCCACAACAACATTATATTCATTTTTAACTTCAAATGTTCCTTTTTCCTGTGTTCTTCATTTTTAAGTAGTAGCTTATTTTTTTTTCCTAGATGGGATTCTGTCTCATTTTTTTGAAGATTGATTAATGACAGCTTTGAAGATCTGTTTTCCTTGCCTTTATGTAATACCTAAAAGTTACTCTTTTCCAGTACCTTCTTTTGTTTTCCATCTTATTCCTAGGTTATTTCACAATTTTTTGGGATTTCTTAGCTATCTCAACATATTCAAGAATCATGCTCTAAAGCGGCTGGGAATTTCTGCACATGAATGTGCCTTATGAACTGAATGTGAAGAACCTTGAAGAACAATGTGACAGGGCTGTTGTATTTAGAAAACTAAATAAATATGTCGTTAGGTCTTATCTTTGAGAAAATTTGTTTCTCTAAGAGAAGATGTCTAGCATTTACCAAATATATACTGATTAACCTGGAATGTGGATTCTTGGAGTTCTCAGAGCTTGTGAAGTATAAGACTCCTTACTTTCCTTAGTTGATGCTGTTTATTTGGCACTATACTTTGACTGCTTTGGCTTAATTTAAAGAGTAAAGTACACAACTTATGCATAATTTACAAGTAACGAAAAGACCCAGGAAGTTAAATTTTCTAAAGTCAGAAAACCAAGATGTGAAAAAGTTGTTATTTTGGTATAGAATGGATACTGTATGTGGTCCTTTTATCTTGGTACCAAATGATCTCACTTAACTGCACATGGCTGAAAGACAAACAGTTTTTGTTTGTTCCCTTGTTTATTAAGATAGTGTCTCCTCTAAAAGAAACTTAAATGTCAATTTTCAAATAATTTTTTTTACTTTATGACAAGTGATTATACATGAAGGCAGAAATATATGACATGTATTGCCTTTGTCTATGTACAAATATTAAGCTTCTCACATCATGGGAGAGATTTTAGATATTCACATTTTACACTGACCACAGTGTGGTGACAAATGAGAGGACTATGTCATCGTTACACTGTGTAGTTGCAACAGAGGTGCTTCCTGCTTTTTTATTGTTTTTCCAACTATTCTTACATAGAAATTGTAATAATTCTTACTGCAAAAAATGTGTAGGATATTTCTTTTTTGCTACATGGAAGAAAAATCAAACATTGAAGAGAAATGACCCATGAATAATATATGTAATCAATAGAGATATGCATATATACATATACAACTCTTCTTTTAGCTAAGGCTATTGCAGGATAGAAAGAAATGCAATCTTATGCACCTCAAAAATGTGATTAAATAACATTGCAGAAGTATTGAATTTCTACATTTTACTTTAAGCTGACTGCAGGTGAAGAGGTTCATAAAACACTGAAGCAGATAATGTAAAATCTGGAAGTCCTTGCTATGTAACTCAGTATCTCTGAGAATTAAGACTTGTAGTGAAGCACAATCAAAGCAAACTGGTGTACGTGTTAAAATACTATGCAGCCATAAAGAAGAAGGAACTGGAGATATTCATATGTAAATAGATGCACCTTGAGACCATACTTTTAAGTGAAATAGATATTGGGAAATAGGTAGAAAATGTTCAAATGAGAATGGTAACAAGTGAGGAGGAAGGGAAAGGAAGAAAGGGAAAAGAAAAAAAGGAAAAAATGGGAACAAAACATTTTTAAATAAGGAGAGAAGCAGGGGCACAAGAGAGGGAAGGGAAATGGTGGAAAAGTAAAAATTGGGGTGTATCAGCTACGGGTACAAGGCCATATCAAAAGATGATCATTATGTATATCTAAACTGTACCAATAAACTTAATTAATGATAAGAATGCTTAATTTTGAAATATTTTACATTTTATAAAAATTATATCTTTTTTCTCTTTTGATCCTTAGATTTAATGAGACATAATATCATAATGTTTTTGAATTTCTATTTTTGAAGTTTTCCTTGGTGTTTGATGTGAATTTTAACATGAGCTTCTTTTATTGAGTTCATTCTTGGTCCACATCTAAGAGTTCAGTGTGGCTGTCATCCTGGGCACAGATACATTTAATACTGATTTTTCTTCATGACTCCAGAGTACAATATCCCTGGGAATTATTTGATATTTTTCCTGATGTTGTTAATTAAATATTAGTCAAACTATCAGAGTTAGTTTGGTTAGAAATCATTCTCATAGACTTCATTAATTTTACTTTCTAGTAAATTGTTTTTGGAGTATAAAACTTCCCAATCCATTAACAAATTAATCTTACTTTTGTCTTGTCAAATTTTTTGTCTGTTATTTTCTACATGTGTCACCCACTGGTTTTATAACCTAAGATGTGAACTGCGGATGAGTGCAACATTGTAGAAGGTGGTGTCCTCTGTAATGCTGTACCAATGGGGATTCATAGTCAGATAGTTACTTTGTATTGCAATTGGGTTTTTCTTTTTGCAATGTGAATCTTTGTCTCAAACGAGTTGGACTTATATCACAGGAAGTTTTATAATGAAAAAATAACCCCTGATATCAAGGAATATAGTAACCGTATGGGTAAGTATATTCATGAGTACTTGATACAGTTTAGAAATTAGTGCAGCAGACTACTTACAGTGGACACTGGGAGAAAACACACAGAACCACCGAGCACATAGAGAGACAGAGCAGGGACTGGATCAGATAATAACACAACTTTCCACGGCTTGTCAGTTACCACTTAGTTCTCAGGCCTTTCCAACCCGTGAAAAAGACCCGTAAGTTTTATTCCACAAGCAATTCTAAGTCAATGTTTCTGTCCCTTTCATTGCCTCCTCTGTAGTACGGCACAAACATATCTCACTGCAAGCTCTGTAATTTGTGTTTTACCTTCCACTTGTATCAGGTTACATCACGGCCATGCTCAGAGTGCCCCAGTAAACGCCCATCACACTTAGAGAGCATCCGAACGCGTCTTCTGGCCTGCAGGACACACAGTCTACTGCAGCCAGTGGCCGCGGTCTTCCCACCGCGGTCCCTCTCGGAGCTGGGCCTGCAATGTCGGGGCTTTCTCTCCTGTCCCCCTGCTGCTCTCCTTCGCGGGGAGGAGCTTCCGGGACTCTCGGCCCTTCCGTGCTCTGCCTTTCCCCGAGGGAACGGTCTCCAGAGCCCTTCTTTCCTAGCAATCTTTTGATTCCGGTCAACCTGGCTGTGCCCACTTTGTGCTTGAGCAGTGCGCTGTCCCTGGGCCCTGGGGCTCCGGAGGAGTCCTGCCTGAATAACTCTGTTAAACCTGTGCTTCTGGGGGCTGAAGGCTTGGGCTCGTGCTCCCCACTGTGCGGATGTTTCTGTCCCAACGCCGCTCACCTCAGCTGCCCTCTGCACCCCGTCTTCTGCTCTTCTGTACCAAATCCTGCAATGTCTTGGGTCATATTTATTGTATTTTGAAATAATATTCCTTCCTTTCTTCCTTCCTTCCTTCCTTCCTTATGTTTGTCTCTGACAACTAAATCTAAGTTCAATCAGCCCATGTAGTATCAGCCCTTATAAGTGGCTTCTTACACATTAATTAGTATGATAGCTTCTTCATGGAAGAAGTACTGAGACTCGACACAGTTCTTGGAATAAGCAGCTTAGGAGGAGGTAGCACTGCTGTGCTCTCTTGCAAAATAATAAAGAAATGTCTTCCAATTTCATGTGGCTTTTTTTTCTTTTTCACTTTCGCGGCTGCTGACAAGTCTGGAGGGGCTGCGCAAGGCGTGGGGCAGAGGGAGGGGGGCGGCCGGCAGCGCCCGCGCGGCCTGGAGAATCGCAGCGGCAGAGGCCGCAGGAGCTGGGGTCGCTCAGCGAGCTTCCGAGGCAGCGCTGCGCACTCGGCAGAGCCATAGTGAAAGGAAAACGGCTGCGTTCATCTCTGTGAAATAAGGTAGTTATTTGTACTATGGCAAACACTTGCACATTTTCGTGAAATTTATTCTTTTGGTGTTTAGAGTTTTCTTAATATCTTTGAAATTGTTATTATAAATGGAGAGGCTGTTCAAATATACATGCACGCCTCTATATCTGTATTTATATGTGTTTATGGGTGCTGTCATCTCCTTGGCCCAAAATTATGTAAGTGACCTGATATTTTTGTTTTGTTGGTTTATTTAAGAGATAGGACAAAAACAGTAATCACACAAATTGTCATACTTTCTTCCTTTAGGGATAGGAAAAAAATTTTGTTTTAAGAGTGATTTTATTTTAGAGATAGATCTGAAGTAGAAAAATCTTTGGTGAATATGTGAGCCCATATATGTGAAGCACCTACTTTTCTGAAGAGCTGCATGAGGTAACACAAAAACATGTTATGATTCTGCTTAATAACAAAAACTGTGCTTTTGAAAATTATGATACTCATTAGCAAATGGTTATTTTGCACATCTGGACTTAGACTCAAACCGTGCCTTTTATGTAATATCAGTTTCTTAAATCGCGCCTGCAGTTCACAAGTGATGGTTTATAGATGGTGCAGAGCCTGAATATAAACGATGAAGGAACTGCTCTTAGCTGGGGAAAAATCTATAATTTATGCTGACTTTTTTTCAGTGAAGAGTATATCAGCAAGGGTCTCCTTAGAAATAGAGACTCCACAGTTCAAGCCCATGAATTTAACCCCGGGAATTGGTTAACTGGATTGCTGGAAATGCTGAGGATCCTGGTGTAGGCAGTGAACCAGCCACAGAGTAGCAACAGAAGATGCCCAGACCAGTGTCAATGCCAGGAAGAAGACGAGAGATGGAAGACTTCCAGACAGAGCTGGACTGGCCGTGCCGCCCTTCCTGAAGCCGGTGCGGAGAAGGAAGTCACGGGGAGGGCACAGGGGTCAAGACCCCGGGGCGGGGGCTGGATGATCGCTGGAGGCAGAGAGGGACGGGACGAGTATTCCGATTGTGCTTCTGCCTGTAAGTCACGTCTTCCCTCGAGCAAATCAGCATGGAAGCCGGAGTAGGGAGTTTGGGGAATCAGACGGATGTGTATCTTTCACTAGACACAAATGCAGAGGATTCCCCAGGTAAACACGTATTTCATAAATTGATATTTACAGCATGTTATTAAATTCTAACCTATCCAAAGAGGGCTGAAATAAAATGAAGAAAGATTTTACAACTCTTATGAGTGTATTAACAAAGTCGAAAGCCCAGCGCATATATGGAAAACTTAAATATCATGTTGCCATTTAAGCAATACATAAAAACATCTCAAAGGCTTAAGTAATATTGGATAATGTAACATCTAATGTCTTTTGTTTAAGAAGACACATCGGTTATATGAATATAAGGATGTTTAAATCAAACTGTCTTTGAAAGAAATTGCCATTTAATTCAAGTATGATGTACATCGGGTTCAACGAGCCATTGTTTGCCATTAAAGATACTTTCCAGCAGGTTCTTTTCACTGCGTTTGCAAAACCACTTTTTTGTTTTTCTTTATAGTAAACTTGCCTCAAATGAATTGATAAACTTACAGGTTCCAAACTGCATCCTGCAATTTGTTATTGTTACCCAATTTTACTCATTAATTTGCCTGCTCTAAAAACGTCTTCCCTTTCACAGTCTACTCTAGTACTTCTCAGTTTTAAGGAACATGATGCAGTGTCTCATGTAGGATATACTCATTGAGAGTCTTCCATATTTTAGTCGTTGGGCTGTGTGCTACAGATAAACTAACAAACCAGATACTGTCTAAGCTTTTACAGATATTACTATGCAGTAAAGCATGTGTATATTAGCACGCAATTTCCATGAAATCTAATGGGGGGACGGGTCTGTAAAGTGCTAACTTAGCTCAGTTGAAGCTACATTTCCAGAAAACGCTTTCCTGTGGCACCCGCTTCGGGGCTGCTGAGCCATGAGGGGATGCAGGGGAGGCGGTAGCCTCTCTGGAGACGCGCTCCATCCCGGCCCGCTGCTCGGATCTCGGATCACAGGACCAGGGTCTCCCCTTTCTGGCTCGCGGCCCCTCCGCGTCATGCCAGCTCCTCCCCCCGGCTCGCCCTCCTTCTAGGCTGGAGGTTCGTCCCGCGCGTTCGTGGTTTCCCTCGCGCCCTCCTCCTCCTCCTCACGTGCACCCGTTGCTACGTCTCACCTGTCTGTGACCTCAGGTCCAGCCCCTGGGCGTGGGGCCGGAGCCTCCCGCAGCCTCTGAGCAGTGGATCCCCGCAGCGCACCCCAACCCCGCAGCACCGGGACCGCGTTCTTCCTTCTGGAGTCGCTGAGGGCTCCGGGCCCACGCCTCAGGTGTCCTAGTCAACGCGGTGCTAGATGCGCAGCTTGAATGTGCAGCGTGGACTCCTGTGTTAAAGGCTCGAGCCCCAGCCGTTGCCACAGGGCTCAAAAGTTTAACCCATGGAGCCAGCGCCAGAGGCGGCAGTGCCTCTGCCCCCGAGGGGGTGTGGGGCTCAGCCCCTCTGCTCCTCCCTGCTCCTAGCTAATGGGAGCCGAGACCTCCGCCCTGGGCACCTGTGCGGTGCGCGACTTCTCTCCCGTGCAGCGCCTCCGCCTCCGCTGTCTGTTCAAGCTGACTGGTGCAACTGTCGGGGCGGGTCCCTAAAAACGTTCATCAATATTCCTAGAATTAAGAACCCTAACAGGACTCTGCCGGCGGCCCATGGCAAGGTGCAACAAAATAATCACCTGAATTATCATATTTAAAGTAGACGTTTGTAATAAAATGCCTGTGGAAAAGAAGGTAAGGCTGAGCATGACAAACTAGTAGCTAGTGGTGCCATTTCAGTGAAAAGAGATGATATAATTCATTGGTTGCTTCTAATTTTACTGAGCTTTTAAGTTTTTTTTTTAATTTTATTTATTTATTTATTTAGGTACCAGGAATAGAACTCAGAACCTTGCACTTGCCAGGCAGGCACTTATGCTGCTGAGCTATACCCCCAGCCCAACTGTGCTTTTTAGAGGAGAAAAGAAAAAAAAAAAAAAAGAAAGAAAGAAAGAAGAAGAAGAAGAAGAAGAAAGAAAGAAAGGTTCAGAATTTTAAATTCACAACTGAAGGTTTAGGAAGATGATCATAAAACTTATTTCTTATAGACACAGAGCCAAGAATATAAAAACCAAAATGACACTTCCATCCTGTGGGTGATTGAATTCCCAAGGAAATAGAATTCAAAGTCCTGTAAATTCCCATACACTAAAATGAAGGCATTCAGCCAGGCATGGTGGCGCATGCCTGTAACCCCAGCATTCAGAAAACTGAGGCGGGAGGATCGCCACAAGTTTCAGGTCATCCTAGGTTACCTAATGAGTTCAAGGCCAGCCTCAGTTATAGAATGAGACCCTATATCAGTAATAATAATAATAATAATAATAATAATATATGAAATAGATAGGAGTGGAAACCTGAAACGTGGGATGGAAACGTAAGTAGTAATCCCGATTTCCTGAATTTTGCTGTCCTTCTCTGCTAAGAGAATCCCCTTCTTCCCCTGAAAATGTCATTTTTCCAGAGTGAAGGGAACTGCTCAATTTTCAGAAACCTCTCTGGGCTTCTAGAGCTAATCCAATTTCAAAACTTGAAAACTCAGACAATAAGTTACAAATTGCAACCTGAGAAGGGTGAGGACTTTAAGATTTTCCCAATTTGCATCATTGCTTTTTGAGAATGAAAAGATGATATTAAACAACGGTGAATGAAGTCATTTTTGTTGGTGAGTTATTGCATTTTCTCTATTTTTTTCTGTCACTACCAGTTTTAGTATCTGCAACCCACCACTTGAAGGAGAGGTTAAAAGAGCACAGTTTTTTTTCTTTTTTTTCTGCACTGGGGATTGAACTCACAACCTTGCACCTGTCAGACAGTCGCTTAAGGCACTGAGCCAAACTCCCGGCCCTGATTTTTTAAGGCAGGGTTGCACTATGTAGCTCAGGCCGGCCTTGTGTTCGCGTTGTAGCCCAACCCGGCCTCGAACTCACAACGCTCCTCCTACCTCAGCCTCCCCAGTGCTGGGATTAAAGGCGTGCGCCACCACACCCGGCTAAGAGCACGGTTTTCAGAGGCGGTTTTCAGAGGCTGTGTTCTCTGGCTGCGTGCTGGGCACAGCAGGGGTCAGCTGGCCGCAGAGAAGGGAGAGCGCGGCCGGGAAGGACCCCTCCAGGCCGTGACCCGGGGCCTGCAGCCAGGCCGGCCCAGCGCAGTGAGGGCTGAATCTGCTGCCAGCCCCACGAGGTGATCTGGTTACCTTCCACGGGGCTCCCGCCAACATCTGAGGTGCAAGCCCCAGCGCTGCTTTATCTCCCGCGCTTCGGGAGGACCAGCGTTTCAGTTGGCTGGAATCCTGGATTCAAAGACGACCTGCACTGTAGAAAATGGAAATGAAGAACATTTGTGCAACAAGAGGCGTCTAAGGGTGCAGGGAGACTGGAACGCTGGAGCAGATCTTTCCGCTGGAAACTGCTCCCTCGTGCCCTAAGTGGCGGTGTGAGAGCGCCAGCGCCAGTCCCTTCGCCGAGGCCAGGAGCGGCGCGACCGCGATGCGCCTGCCTTACCGCGGCCCGGTGGAGGCTGCTCCGTAGACAGAAAGATGAGGAGGGCTGCTCCAGCTTATCGGCTTGCTGGAAGGGGATGATGGATTCCAGGCTGTCAGTGAGCAAGTTGTGGTGCTTAACTGTTACAGCCAAAATGAACATAGTTATCATCATAGGCGGCAAAGTAGAAGCAGTAATCGAAATCGTCTGACCACTCCAGACCATTGATTTTGGCTCACTGGTTGTTCAGGAAGCATCTTCTAGCACATTGTAAAAGGCGTATACGGTGAAATCCAAGCTTTTTTCCCAAAGGTATACACAGCCATTTACCAGGGGATTGAACACTGTGTAAAGGAGCAATATCTGACTTTGAGGGGAAAACTAGACACAGGCACTCAGGTGCTACTAGTTTCTAGAAACCCAAAGTGCTACTGGGCCAGTGCAAGAGCAGAGGCATATGAAAGACAGATGATGAGCCAGGGACTGGCGGGGTTCACCAGGACTAATGTGTCGTAAATGTGTCCCTGTCCTCACCCTGGTGTGGAGGGGACAGCTTGGCAGCTGGACTCGCCTCAACACCGGCTGACGGGAGCTGTTTCTTCAGTACCGCGTTCCTGGAAGGATCGCAGAGATCATCGCTCCACTAAGAATGGTGGCACCGAGCGTGTGCCCTTTTAACTGGCCTACCTCGCTGGTGCTGAAGACAGATGGGTTGTGAAGAATGGGAGTGGAATTTCACAAAGCTGATCAAATGGGGCCTGTGACTTCAGAAGCTTTCCAGACTTGGCTTTGCAATGAAAGTTAATTAGTATATCCTTCAGCATCTGGTGTGCTGCTGATCCAGCTTTTCCTCTCTGTTAATAAAGACCATGGGAAGTTAACGTCACATGAACTGATCAAGTCTGCATCTTCGTTGTTTAATTGCGAACTACATTGGGCCTATAACTCAGGCTTCTCTTTAGAGTCTCTACCTGTGGGGCACTATGTTCATTTGTTCTGTTCATCAACCTGTTAATAATTATCATGCTATTTTTTGAGTTTTTCCCAATAATTCATAGTTTAACCCTCCATTCCAAAGTAATGGAATGGCCTATAGATTATACTTGTAATGATCATTGGCATAATTGAAATTTTTCTAGCAATGCCACTGGAAACTCTCTACAGGAACTGGTGCGGCCCCTATTAAATAAAAGTAAGGGTCCTATTCTGAGGGTCAAAAACTATAGATATCAAGATGACAATTTTCAAATACAGGATAAATAAACACGGTTAATCTCCACTCTAAGATATCTCAGTTGACAGACCCCCTTATGCTGGGAACAAAAGAATCACTGCTATTCTCATTGCCCTAACTCCGCTAAATACTTGGGATGACACTTCCTGGATAGTACATACACACAATAATTTTATAGGCTAATGACTGGTTTGCAACAGACTGGTTTAATCACCCTGGAATTAGATGGGGGCCCCCCCAATGACATTTATTGATCTTGTGGGACCAGTCTGTGGCCCTGGCTGTCCCTTGGATGGATAAGAAAATGCACCATGGGATTTGCATGGTTACAGGGCAAGAGTGTCAAAAGTATTGACAAACCTTCAAATTTGCATTACTTACAACATCGGTGGTCCACAAGTGTGTTTCACTGATATGATCAGTTGGCCTCTATCTTTATCCCTTCCCTAGAGTTAGAAGATGTCACGCAGTATATCAAGGCCTTAACTAACTATACTCACTAGGCCTTAAATGACACCATAACTGGTCTCTCTTTCCTAAATGAAGAAGTAAAATCAGTGAGACGGGCCCATCCTCCAAAATCGGATAGAATTAGACATCCCAACAGTAGCAAGAGGGAGTACTTGTGCAATTGTAAAAACTGAATGTTGCATGTACATTCCTAATCCTTTTGCTAATATCTCAGTAACTGTTCAAGATACTAGATGACAAATTAATGACATATCAGACTCTAAAATTCCCTGGACCTTATCTTTATCTTCCTTATGGGAAGCCATTATTAATTCCTTTTGGTAGAGAACTGTATCCATAATTATCTTGTTGGTTCTGTTATTTGGCCCATGCATACTTAATTGTTTCTTCGGCTTTGTCTCCTCCAGACTTAAAGCTGTGTACCTACCCAAGATTAAAATGCCTGGTATCTATTGAGGGCCTTTAGATAGACCCTCTGTAGAGCATCTCTGACTGCCAATCAACAACTACAACCCCCTTGAGCCTGAAGAAGTCAAATGGGTCATCACCCATTGTTTCTTCATGGCAGTTTGGGGTCCTTCTTCAGAGGAGTGAATGTTATAGGCAGCAAAGTTAGATAGAATATTACAGGCAGTCGGACAGGGCTGGGCCCTCAAAGGAGCCAGTGCAGAAGACCAGATACCTTGCAACTGTGGGGGAGACAGACATCTCCCACTGTAGGACAGACCTCAAGACAAAAGATCAAGCAAATGCACCCACACCATAAGGATAAACATCAGGGATTGATATTCTAAATAGGAATCAATCACCTTGAGGAAGCCAAAAGGAGCCATTAACCCAACCCCTTACCAGCAAAGACCCTGTTCTGTATTCATGTCTGCTTGCTAGGTGACTCATTTCACATTTGATCCCACTTTAATCAATTTTACCTGAGCACTTACCCTCATAATCTTATTGGTTGACCATCATTCTGACCCACCTCATGCCCACCTGCTTTGTGAGTTCCCATTTTTCCCCACTGTGAACCTGACTCATCTTGTGGTTTTGCTCTACAAAAATTCTTAGAAAAGACAGGGTCCTTGGCAACTCACTCAGGACCCCTTCTGACTCTCTTGGACAGACGTTTTCTTTCTTTCAATAAATATGCTGCTCTTAAAAAATAATCATGCTAAAGGACAATAGAGATTACAATGGAAATTGTAATAAGTAACATAACCCAGAGAAGAAGAAACAGATATCACCATCAATGAAGGAAAGGCTACCATGACGAACATGTTGCATGCGGCTTTTGGAGATATTCTGTCATTCTATTTTCCCACACAGGGTTGCTAATGAAGGGAAAATTGAATAAAAATTTTCCCAGTGGGTAAGACTTCGAGCAAGGCACTGAGTAGTTCACTTTCTGAGAAGGATAAACTGATAAATATGCAGATCCATATTTATTCGTGTGTAGTAGGGAGTTGCTGAGGGTGATGGATAACTTTTAAAGGACAAAACTTAGAAGTTTGAGGCAAAAATTCTTGCTCAGTGTCTTGGCTACTTTTCTCTCATTGCTGAGACAAAATGCCCAATGCTCAAAATTAAAAAGGGAAAGGTTTATTTAACTCATAGTTTGTAGAGGTTTCAATCCATAATCAGCTGGCTCCAAAGCAGAGTAGCAGAGCTGAGGAGCAGCCATTCATGGATGCAGAAGATATCAAAAGTAACAACAGCAAAAGGTGTTGGGGACCACAGATTCACAGTGTCTGGTTTTTCACATTTTCCTGTGGGATGAAAGAAAAGATTACGATTATTGGTACCACCCATCTGAGACTTCCCATTGACTCTTCTTAGCATAAGATTATCTATGCCTTCATGAGTCACCTCAGGATTATACTCAAGGTCAAGATACTTCTCTGAAATTAACATAATCTGCTACTTAGAAAAAGTCTTTGAATCACTCCCAAGATCCTGCTGAGTTTCCTGTGTTTTCCACTGTAATCCCTTTCTTGACTGAAAAAATAAATATGGGCTGCCCGGAGGCAGGTCTTGTCTTAGCCCTCAGAGTCTCGAACTCTGTAGAAAGATTTTGATCCTCCTGCAGTCCTAAAATCACACCACTTATCTCACTTACTTTAACCATCACTGTACACTCATTTGGGAGACTGGGGATGTAGGACAGGTCCCTGATAAAAAGGGGGAGAAGCAAGCCTCTTTTTCTCCCTTATATTATATGTAGGTGTCTTGGTTACTTTTTACTTGTTGCTGAGACAAAATACCTGACACCCAAAATTAGGGAAGGAAAGGTTTATTTAGCTTATAGTTTTTGGAGGTTTCAGTCCACAATCAGCTGGCTCCAAGGCAGCGTGGCATGGCACAGGGACAACACTTCAAGGCAGCAGCCAAGCAAAAGCAGCCAGAGTAAAAGGGGGAAGCGAAGAGCAAGCCTCTTCTCCTCCTTTATATACTACCCAGGACCCCCCTCCCTCAAGGGTGGGTGTAGCTTCACAAACATCCTTGCCTTCCTTTGCACAGGATGAGGATGTTTACAAATTAAGACCCCTGGCTCCCTCCTGAGTCTCTCAGTTAAACTGACCTTCTCAAATTGACACAATGGCTAGGTAACTGCTTATGCTCTACACCCCAGGATGTAGAGCCGCTGCCTTACTTAATTAAGCTGCTAGACTTCTCAAGTTGACACAGTGTATAAACCCTAACAGTAGGTTACCTGCCCTAGGGTGGAGTCTCAATCCTAGCACTAGAAAATGAACCAATCACAAACTCTAGATTTGGCCTCCTCTGAAGAGCCTGCCCCCATGACCACATGAGGCTTTGGGGGCACATCTAGACACAAACCATAGCATTCTGCCTCTGGCCCCCCAAAGACCCATGCACTTCCCTTTAAGAAGAAAGCATTTAGTTCATCTCTAAGAGTTGCCAATGTCCTGACAGTTTCAGCAATGCTGAAAAGTCCAAGTCCCAAGTCTCCTCCAAGATGTAAGGCAAACTCTTAGCTGTAAGTCCTGTACAAATGAAAAGAAAGTTACACACCTCCAACATTCAATGGCACAAGATAGACATTACCATTCCAAAAATTATAAATGGGGATACAAAGGACTTGGACCAGAGCAAGTCCAAAGTCCAGTAAGGTAAATATTAAGTCCTGTAGTTTCATGTGCAGCACCTGAGGCAATCTGTGGCTAGTTGTGAGCTCCAGAGGGCTTGGGTGACTCTGGCACTATGACACTTCCATGGGTTGTAGCTCCCATGGCTTCTCTCTTAGAACCGCTTTGCTCCCTTCTTGCTGGTTTCCTTAGATGATCCACGTTCCTGATTTTTCCAAACTTCTGAAGTCTCCACTGCACCTTTGCCTTCACACTCACAGTTTCACACATTTCCTTCTCGGGGTCACACTGCCTGGCCTCCCAGACCTTCTGAAATTGAGGTGGAAGCCTTCTTAACCCCACAACTTTAGCAGTCTGCATGCACCTGAAACCAGCACCACATGGATGATGTTAAGGTCTGCTACCAGCTGCAGTAGTAGCCAGGCTTTCCTCTATGCAAGCACTCGACATTCAGACACCAAGCATAACACTCAGTTAATGTAC
>RJWM01029699.1:0-24184 GCA_004363535.1 Dasyprocta punctata | reverse complement strand
AATGCGATCTGCTTCTGTAATGACGCTTGCTGTGACGCTTACTTTGTGGTTTTATGTTTTAAAAACCCTGCCTACCCGACCCTCGGGGTCCTCGGCCGTGATTTGCTTGGGGACCCCACGCGCGTGGAACAATAAAATCCTGCCTTTCGGGAGACCTGCGTTCCTCGGAGTCTTTTCTCGCGACCGCGACCTTACAGTATGACCAAACATCCTCATAACTAATACTTATTGAAACATATTGTCAAGCTTAGCACACCTCTAGCTTCAACCACCCCTAAAGCTAAGAATGTTGTAACATCAGAGGTTGGGCGTTGTGACAAATGACAGTAATCCCGGCTTCGAGGAAGACTAAGCCACAAAGATTGAAAACATTTAGGTCAAGTGACACCAAAATAAAAGTAAAAAGAACTGGGGATTTGGCTCGTTGGTAGTATATTCCTGGGTCTGATCTCATCTTACAAATAAACAAAAAACTCTGGGATATGTAGTAGGTTTCCCCACTTTAATACAGCCTGCCTACATAACAACTTTCTTTTGTTTTCTAACTAGAAAAACTCATGCATCACTTAGGATAACCTGAATCCATGTTCCCAGGTCATGCCATTCAAACCTGGATCAAAGTAAAGTATTTTCTGTTTTCTTCAAGTCATGATTTTACCTCAACATAGGGAACTGTCATGTTCTTATTGTCTTCTTTCCCCTCATAAGAAATGTTTATAAACAGGAAACATGGTTTAAAACATGATTATCTTCTGAGGTTTTTCACTGGAAGGAAAATGACTATTAAAATACTGTGTCTAGCCAGGTGTAATGGTGTTACAGGAAAAGTGAGATAGACAAAAATATTATAGGCAGTCAGACAGGGCTGGGCCCTCAAAGGAACCAGTGCAGAAGTTCAGATACCTTGTAACCTCTGAGACAGACACCTCCTGCTGTGGGCCAGATATCAAGACAAAAGACAGAACAAGTGCACCCATATCCTAAGGATTGATATTCTAAATAGTTCTATATCACCCTGAGGAAGTCAGGAATCAGCATCCCACCCTTTTACAGAAGAGTCATTATCACTAAACATCCCTCGCTTACTACGTGACCCGCTTCACCATTTGTCCTTGATTTAACCAATTTTACCTGGACAATTAATCTTATTGGTTAACTATGGTTATGTCCCACCTTATGCCCATCTGCCTTGCGAGTTTCCCATCATGATTTTATTCTATAAGTCCCTAAATATAACAGAGTCCCTGGCAACCCACTCAGGCCCCCTTCTGTCCCTCAGACAGAAGCTTTCTTTCCCTCAATAAATATATCTTGCTCTTACCCTCCGTTGTTCCTAAAATTCATTCTTCGATTTTTAGAGAACACGAATTTGCGCCAGACATATAGTAGGTTGGGAGTTTCATTCCCCCATATCATTTGGAGGTCTGGTATCATTTTTTCCTATATCAATGGTGCACTCCTGTAATCTCGGCACTCAGGAGCCTAAGACAGGAGCATCCCTGTTAAGTTCAAGGCCAACCTGGGCTTCACAGTGAGTTCAAGGGCAGCCTGAACTACACAGTGAGACTGTCTCAAATAACCAAAAGAAAAAAAAAGAGTGTTTGTTTGAAATGTATTGACAATATCCTAAACTGGAGGGAGGAATTGGCATTTTAGAATGCAAAGCAGAAGTGAAACATTATCCATTCCTCAATCGATGGGCATTTAGGTTGTTTGCAAGATCCGTAAAGGATAAACTGGAGACTTTTATAGGTAAACTTGAGACCATATTCATTAGTGAAATAAAGACACACATGTGTAAACATCGTATTGTCTCAGTGTGAGAAGTTGAAAGAAACCTATGTATATAAAAAAAGTTAATATAATTATACTACTGATATCTCTGAGTTCACTGAAAAGATTTGTGCTGGTATTGTTGAGACAATTGAATGCAAGTGTCTTGTGCTCTAGGTAAATGATTTGAGGATGACAATATACAATGTATGTACCATTGTTGCCGATTCATGTGTTTTATTGTTTTTGTTTTTGTACTGGGGATAGAACTCATAACCTTTTGCCTGCCAGGCAGGCACTTAGGCCACTGAGCTAAATCCCTGGCCCTATTTTCTGAGACAGGGTCTCACTATGCAGTTCAGGCTGGCCTTGAACTCACTTTGTAGCCCTGGCTGGTCTTGAACTCACAATGATCCTCCTGCCTCACCTCCCGAGTGCTGGGATTATAGGCATGCATTATCACGGCCACCTTCCTCGACTGATGTGTTTTGAAAATTTTTTCTTCTCTCTCCTTGAAATAAAATGAATATGGGGAAGAGTGAAGCATTATAGATTTACCTCCAGTCCCAGACTGAACCAGGCTTGAGGGCCTTCCACTCTGCCTGCTTACATTTGAAAGGCCCAAGGAAAATGGTGACCAAGAAGAGACATTCCTATGCAAATGAACCTCATACCGGATTCCAGACTCCCTAATGAATTTCCTGCCTTCACGGTACACTCCGGGGGACCTGGGGACTCCCCAGAGAAGGCTCCGGACCTAGTCACCACTAGGACCTGGTAAGTCACTGGAGATTTGTTGCTACAGGACCAGAGGTCCTACCCAGTGAAGGGGCACCAAGCTTCTGGGTGCAGGGAGGAGATAGTTAACAGGTACAGCCCATCCACCTGCTCAGGTTTCTCACAAGAATGATGCCGGCTGCAAAGACAGGTTTCTCACCAGAGCGACGCCGACCACAAGGACACCTGAATACTTTTCAGAGAAGTGCGAAAAGTCAGAGATGTTCCTGTCAAGACCCCACCCAAAAGCACCTAATGTTCCTGGCTGTTCAGCCCCCACGTCCACTCCCCCTGCTGTGGTTGCTCATGGACTTAAGGCCCCGACATCCTCCCCTCAGGGTCGCTCTCTGTCCACCAGGCGACCCTTCCCCCTCGCGCCTAATAGACTTCCTCTTCGTGGCAGTGTCGCCATCTTCCTTGCCTGGGTTGCGGTCGCACTTACTTTTCACCCAGATTCTTAATGTCTACACAAAGGACTGAGTAGGGCACCTGGAAAAGAGCAGCAAGACCAAAGATTTTAAAGAAAACAGAAATAAATAAAGGTACACGCCACAGAGTGGGAGAGGGCCAGTGAAAAGAGCTCATTGCCCAGCTTGGTGCTGAGGGTTCCAAGAATCAAGTTTAGGGTGGGTTTGAGGTTTTATTTCTGCCCAACAGCAGCTTGCCTTGACCCCCTCATCCAGTGGGGAAGCTCGTGACCTTTGAGGGCTCTGAAGGAACTGTCAAGAAATCCAAAGCCCAACACCAGTACAATGACACGGTCATTCAGGCTGGGCTGGCGAGGACCCTGGGGGAAGTCCAGACTGCCTATGTGGAGCTAAGTTACTTGGTTCCCGTAAGCAGGAGACAGACCAGAGCCCAGGGAGAGAGGCAAGGACATCAGAACTAGCCTGCCCTGTTCTGAGTTGTGACACAGACCACAGTCAGTCAGAAAAGGACCTACAGGTGAGAGGCACCACAGACGAACCAGAGCACAGCTGCAGACTTTGCCGAAGGCTCCGGAAGCAGGTGCAGCGGGTGTGACCCGAGCTAACACCTGGGCGCTCAGCTTGTGAATCTGACTAAACGCTGATGCGTGACGGAAGGGACGCTCGCGCACAACCCAAAACCGAAAGCCAACTGGGGCGCTTAATGACTGTGCGGGGGAGCGGGGGGATGTAGCACCCTAAAAAGAAGTTACATGAACATCAAAGGAACCGGGCGAAGAAACGCGGAGTCGCTCGGGCACTCTCGGCGACCCAGGCTGCCTACGGCCTGTATCTTACCTCTGTGATAAACTTTCTGGCTTCCCCCAAATCAACGCTCTGTTGGTGCATGGTCTCTCACGGGTGCCAGGGTCCGGGAATCTGCGGAGCTGCTCGAGTGTGAAACCCGAGCCGGGCCGCCACGGTTCGGGCTGAAGTTGAAACGAGGCCGTGGATCCGGGCCCGGGACGCGGCTCCGGGTGGCCGCCCCTCTGCCTCCCACCGCGCCGACCCAGCCCGCCCAGAGACACTCACCATTGCGGCTCCCGCGGGGCGCTGCCCTCCCCAGGGAAGCGCAACACCCGCGTGTGACTAGACGGCGCGCACCAGGAAGCACCCCGAGCAGCCAGAGTTCAGCACGAAAGCGCCCGCGGTAGCGAAGGCCCGCCCTCCTGCGCCAGAGCCGGGCCTGATTGGACGGCGCCGCAGAGCTCGTGACGGACACGTCAGGCCACGCCCTCACACGCCGAGGGGCTGGGGCGAGTCCTCTAGCCTGCGTCGGAGGAAGCTAGGAGCGGCGCTGGCTGGATGTCGCCCGGCTGCGAGAGCTGGCGACTCCGAGAGGGGAGGTCCAGGGGCGGGAACAGTCGGCACGACGCCCGTTAGCGAGGCAGTCTCTGGAGAAACACCGTACAGAACTCCGGTGAAGGAACTCAGGTCCGGGGGGTCGCCCGCCGCCGGCCTGACCACATCGCACGAGCGGTTTCAACCGGGTGGAGGGCGCGGTGCGCCTGCGCAGTGCGCCAGTGCGGTCTGCGCGTGCGTGCTCCCCTGGCTTGGCGTATCTCTGAGCGACTCCAGCGTGAGAAACTCGGAGAACGGTCCTGCGGGGTTCAGCACTATCATTTGTGTCTTTTAAGGTGCTGGAGAAACCCCTTCGGCGGCTGGATGACCGCGAGCCCAGGATCTGCTACCCGCTCTGAGCGCGTCCCCCACCACTGTGGGCCCCAGCTCGCATGCGTCTCTTCCAGCCTCAGATGCCCTGGCACCTGTGCATTGCTGTGTCTCACACAAGGCCCGGGAGGTTCCAAAACCTAGATAAGAACCCAAGACTCTCGACTCAGAGAAGCATGCAGGTTCTCTGGCTCCTGTAGAGGAAAAAGAATTTTGAGGCCTTGTCGGTATGAGGCAGGGGAAGGACTTAGCAGTCAGAAATTAAAAGGTGCAGGCTCCAAGAAATAGTGTGCAGGACCCCGAGACAGAGGGGGAGCTTCCTGGAAGGGGTTGTCATGTATGCTTTTCTTGAGGGGCGTAAACCCTGGGAAAGGTGGCACCCCAAAGGGCACAGACCCATTTTACAGGTACAGGCTGAGGCAGGATAGAGGAAGTAAAACTAGGTAAAAACCAGGCAAGGAAATCAAGCTTTTTAAAATTGTACTTTTGATATAGGGGAAATACTAGATGTCGGATATGCTGAATTCGTGTCCCAGAAATCGAAGAAAGAACTCTTAAGGAACAATGGAAGTTAAGAGAAGGAAAACGTATTAGAGAAAGGGCAATGGGGAATAGGAATAGCTCCTGAGAGACGGGAGGGGTCCTGCATGGGTTGCCTGGGAGCCTGCCTCTCAAAGGAAGTTTAATAGAGCAAAATCATGAGGTGGGTGCAATGTGGTTCAAAATTATAATCAACCAGTAAGATTGCTAATATAATCAGGTAATGTTGATCTAGTGGTAGTAAGAGTACTGGGTGATATCATTAACCTTGGCTGATAACCTGTAGTTTTAGTCTCCTCTTTAGTTTCAGTAGTCTTAGTGGTTGTCTTGGTCACTTTTCTCTGGTTGCTGAGACAAAACACCTGACGCCCAAAATTAGGGAAGGAAAGGTTTATTTAGCTTACAGTTTTTGGAGGTTTCAGTCCATAATCAGCTGCCTCTAAGGCAGGGTGGCATGGTACTGGGGCAACACTTCAAGGCACCAGCAAGCAAAAGCAGTCAGAGCAAAGAGGGGAACAAGCTCTTCTCCTCCTTTATATTGCACAACAGGCCACCCCTACCCTGCCCCACCCAGGCCGGTGTAGCATTCATAAATCTCCTTGCCTTCCTTTGCACGGGATGAGGATGCTTACAAAGTAAGAACCCTAGCTCCCTGCTGAGTCTCTCAGTTAAACCTGACTTTCTCAGATTGACACAATGAACAGGTAAACTGCCTGTGCTCTACACCCCAGGAGGCAGAGCTTGCTTACTTAAGCTTCTAGACTTCTCAAGTTGACACAATGTATAAACCATAAACAGTGGTCTTAGCCTTAGTGGTTTTAGTCTTAATAGGTGGAAGAGGGTGGCCCACCCTTAATGAGATACTGGAAAATCTGAGAAGGGTGATACTGTTAAAGGCAACTGAGTTAGTTAGAAATATTATAGGCAGTCAGGGCTAGTTCCTCAGAGGAGCCAGTGCAGAAGTTCCGATACCTTGTGACCTCTGAGGAGACAGATACGTTCTGCCGTGGGCCAGATCTCAAGACAAAAGACAGAACAAATACACCCATATCCTCAGGAGGCTGAGGCAGGAGTATTACCAGGAGTTTGAGGCCATCTTGGGCTACATAGTGAGTTCAAAGCCAAACCCAGCCTGAGTTACCTAGCAAGACTGTCTGAAAAAAACAAAACAGAAAGTGCTCGTGCTACTTCATAGCTCCCTAGAGAAGTTCTAATTTTCTGTGACTTACAAAAGGGTGATTTTATTGTGATTCCATAGCCCTTTATAACTGAAAATGCACTCTGAATCCATGCAAATGCCAAGATTCTTTTTGAGAGGTGACAGAATTGAGTAAGGGTCTTGATAGGTAGTTCAGGCTGGACTTGTACTCATTTTGTAGCCCAGACTGGCCTCAGACTAACTCGTGGTGACCCACCACACATCCTGAAGAAGATTCTTTGCAGTACAGTGGTTTTGGTATTGGTTTCATTACTTTCTTTTGTTTGGATATAGATCTTGCTATGCAATTAAGGCTGGCCTTGAACTGTTGGTGATTCTCCTGCCTCAGCTTCCTCTTTACAGTAACTTTGGCCAGGATATTACCCATACCTTCTTTCCTTGTGTTTCCATGGGTTATAAGGCCTGGGGATAGGCTTCTACTTTTTCTTTTCCTAACCATTCATTTCTTAGGTGCCAGGAGTTTAGCTCAGTGGCTTAAGCACCTGCCTGGCACGCTTGAGGTTGTGAGTTTGACCCCCAGTACCAAAAAAAAAAGAAAGAAAAAAGAAAAAGCAGCCTTTCCTAACCATTCATTTTTTGGCTGCCTTTTATTGAAGAATGGTATTTGAAAACCAAAATCTAAGGCCTAGGGATGCTCACTGTTTTTTGGGCCCTTCAGGCAGGCAGTTTGGAAATGTGTATGTGAGTATAGACCCAGGTGTACACACAGATCAATTTTCTTCTAAGCATTCTCTCTCTGGAAACCTATGTTAGAAATATATACAGGTTCATACTTATGCTCCTAACTACAAGGCCAAGGATGCAGCTCAGCAGCACAGCACCTGCTTGGCAAGTGCACGGTCCAAAGTTTGATTCCTAGCACCAAAAAAGAAAAAGAAAAAAGTGGAAGCCTAACTACAGCCCAACACAACAGGGTTCATTTCATCATTCTCTCTGTTCACTGGTAACTTTTCTCAGCTACAGTGTAGTTATCTACAATGCATTTACTAAGATGTAGGGTAGTTTCATAATAGAGCTCACTATGCTTTCCAGACTGGTCCTGAACTTAGAGCAATCTTCCTGTCTCAGCCTCCCAAGTGCTGGAATTACAGGCCTGTGCCACCATAACCAGCTTGCACTGAACCTGTAGATCACCATGGGTAGCACTGCTGCTTTAACAATACAGATATTCCTCGTTTAATAGCCTACCTTTTTAATAGCTTTTCAGCCTTACAACTCACTGCTTGGACTTATCCTTGTTTGTTTGTTGGTTTGGTACCAGGAATCACACTCAGGACCTTGTGCTTGCCAGGCAGGTGCTGTGCCACTGAGCTGCACCCCACCCCACTGCTTTCTTTTGGAATAAGTTAATATTTTCTCTTTTTGTTTAACTCAGTATTTTCTGATGTAGCATTTACATTTCTTCAGCGATTTTGCTCCCTCACACTGTATGTATTGCCTAGTGATGATGAGCAGTGTATCTTATCAGAGTCAACTGTGTGCTCAGATTAACAATTTCAGTTAGATACAGAACATTATCTGCTGGGTGGGTGTGGTGCAGGCCTGTAACCCCAGAGGCTGAGGCAGGAGGAGTGCCATGAGTTCCAGGGCAGCCTGAGCTACAGAAGTGAGTTCAAGGTCAGCCTGGACTACATAGCAAGGCCCTGTCTCAAATAAATAAATAAACAAACAAACAAACCGGACAAACCAAAATCCAAAACATCACCCTACATAGCTGTACCTCCTTCTACACATAGCTTCATAGCCATATACGACTTTTAATTCTTTTCTATATGTTTTTTGTGTATTATATACATTATGTCTGTAAAAATTACAAGTTCAATGTAACTCAGTTATTACTTTCCACAATTTTATGTCTTTTGAAGGAGCTGAGAGAAAAAAAAAGAGCAAGGATTTGTCATATTAGCCCTGCTATCATTCATGGCTCTTCATGTGACTGAAAGGTTTGAGGCACTGTCTGTTGGGGACCAGGCTGTGTGACAGGTGATAGGGGCCCAACTCCATGATTTAAGCCCCCCGCCCAGCCCCAGAGGTCAGTGTGACCTTGCTCCAGTAACAGGAAGGCCTGTGTCCCCGGGCGTCCACAGGTGAAGTGCCTGTAACCCAGCACTATCGAGGCAGGGGCGGCACCTGCTGTTGTCAGCATACAGGTACTGGGGCTCATTACTAGCCCTTACCCACCCATTCTCTAGTTACTGTTCCAGGAAACACACGATATCCCTCCCTCTGCACTTCTGTTTTTGGGTTTTTTGTTTTGTTTTGTCTTGTTTTTTGTCTTTTTGAGATGGGGTCTCGTTATGCAGTTCAGGCTGGTCTTGGGGTCACTTTGTAGCCCAGGCCGGTCTTAAACTTGCAGTGATCCTTCTGCCTCAGCCTCCTGAGTGCTGGGATTACAGGTGTGTGCCACCACACCCAGCCCCTCCTTTAGACTTGTGTGTGTGTGTGTGTGTGTGTGGCACTGGGGATTGAACTCACAACCTCGCACCCTCCAGGCAGGCGCTTAAGCCACTGAGCCAAACTCCCGGCCTAGTTTTTTGAGGCAGGGTCGCACTATGTATGTAGCTCAAGCCAGCCTTGTGCTTGCGTTGCAGCCCAAGCTGGCCTCGAACTCACAATGCTCCTCCTACCTCAGCCTCCCGAGTGCTGGGATTAAAGGCATGCGCCACGACGCCCAGCTCCTCCTTCGGACTTTTACCAGTAAATGCACTTCTATATGTTATAGGACAAGAAATACGTTGCATGTTTGTAGTTGTGTACCACTGCCTTCTGGGTCAAAGACGAGGCCTTCTGTATCAGGCACCCGGCCTAGATTCCCAGTCTCCTGAACTGTATGGCGAAGCCTTAAATAAATGAGACAAATGGTATGATTTTAGGACTCCAGGAGGATCAAAGCCCCTTGCAGAGTTCTTGACTCTGCAGCTATCATGAGGGCTAAGACAAAGACCTCTCTCAGGCACTTGTACTTATTTTTCACAATAAACAAAGAGAGGATTCTGAGGAAAGCAGGGGAACGAGTAGGACCTTGGGAGTCACTTCAAGGACTTCTCCAAGTAGTAAATTGGGTCAATTAAGGAGAACGGTCTTATCTCCATGATGACATTTATGGTGGGAATGAGACTACAGGAATGAGAAGATTGCAGCTGCAGTCTCTATCTATTTACTTGAGTCTGAGCCAGGCATCACTGGCAGTGGCTTTATCTTGCCTTTTGAGGTATCTCTGACATCACAGGTCGCTACAGACCTCTGCCAGGACCAGTGATTCATAGAGGTTCCTTACTATGAATCAGCTCCCATTGCCAGGCAAGGGGCCTAGACCTTGGACAGGCTCACAGATAAACAGACAGCCAATTAGTTAATTTTAAATCCTGCTCAGAGCTGCTTTGTAGTGATCTCCAACACTTCTGCAAGGGGAAAAGGCATTTCCCACCTGGGGCCTGCAGTTTCCAGGAGGAGGTGGTTTTCCTCCCTGGAGGGTGCACATGCCCAGGCCAGGCCTGAGCAGCAATGACCGATCGTGGACACTCAGGGGTCAGAGTCCTGGGCGGCTCTCACAACAAGAGCGCCTCACCTGGACGCCAAAGGATATAGTAAGAGACTTCGTAGAAGACAGTTCCTGGTGCTGTGATATCCTTCCTCCATGCCTGGGGCTCAACGTAACCACGCTGCCGAGGTCAGGGATGCACCCATCCTGCCTGCACAGAGCTGCTCCTGTTGCCAATGGGCAGTACGTTCCGAAAGCCTGGTGGACATCTAAAACCACACACAGCGCCAACCTTGTATCATCTTTTCCTACACACCCATACCTATGACAGTTGGCAGATATGGCAAAAGAGAGCCAACCGATGATAAAACTGAATATAATAGTACTGTATACTGTAATAAAAGTTATATGAAACCTGGCATGGTGGCACACACCTGTAATCCCAGGAGCCTGAGGCAGGAGGACTGCTGTGAGTTCAAGGCCAGCCTGAACTGCACAGGAAGAGCCTCAAAATAAGTACACAAATAAATAAATAAAATAAAGGCCAGGGATCTCACTCAGTGGCACAAGTGCCTGCTTGGCAAGTGTGAGGTTGGGTTTGATCCCTAGTACCAAAACAAAAAGTTATATGAACGTACCCTCCCTCCCTGTCTTTCACTTTTTCTTTTTCTTTTTTTTTTTTTGAGACAGGGTCTCAGTTCAGACTGGCCTTGAACTCACTATGTAGTCTAGGCTTGCCTGAAACTCACACAGCCCCTCCTGCTTCAACCTCCCCAGTGCTGGGATCATAGGTGTGCACCACCACACCCAGCTTTCACTTATATTTAAACCAGGTGTTCCAAGGGGAATTGAAACCGCAGGTATGGGGATTGCTGTGTTGTTTTCACTTTACCTTCAGTCGTGAGCGTCCCTGCGTTTTGATATTTTTCTTGGCCCCATCTCTAGGTGCACTGAATAGCTGGAGACCTAACCTGTCCCGCACTTCCTCATTACACGTGATTCTGACCCAAGGTGGGCAGGGTTCACCCATGTGTCCACAACCCTGCCATCTGCCGGACACCTTCCCTTCCAGGTCAGGTGCTGGGATGGACCCAATGGCACTGACTGCAGGAGGGAGACCAGTTACTTTGGTGTTTGGCTATCCTGTCCCTGCCTGACGGACTCCCAGGTGAGGGCACCATATTTAACCGTGACTGTGAATGACAATCAGAGCAAAATGCTCTACAACACTTCTTGGGGGTAGCAGTGTCCTCCGGAAGAGGCACTGAGGGCGCAGTGGTTACACTTTAGGCCCATGTGTCCCCAGATGTCTCGCAGGCTCAGAGGGGCTCTTGGAAGGCAGCAGGGTCACGTGGCTACCTCCGCTGCCTGCCGTCAGGGTGGGGCTGGGTCACAAGAGGCATGGCCAGAAGGGTTTGTCTTCTTCCCTGCTCTTCCCTTCTCTGCTCCCGCCATGCACCCCTGCGTGGCACGAAGACGACTCTCAGGGACGGACTAAACGCACTTGGCACAGTGAGTTGGACATGACTCTTAGGAGTCAGGGGCATGGCATTATGGTTTAGATCCGGGATGTTCTCCAAAGTTTGGAGTGGAGGTTTTGAAAGTGTTCAGATCATAGGGCCAGTCTCGATGACCTATGTCAAGAGCTGGGCCAGCAGTGGTGTGACGCAGAAGGGTTTCTCTCCCTCCTATGCCCTCCCTTTTCCTGGTGGCATGAGGTGAGCTTTCCCTCGAGAGACCCTTTTATCATGGCTCTCCTCCCTTGGAGCCAGCTGGCCCTGGAACAAATCCTCTCAATGAAAACTTCACTTTTTCAAGCCAGGTGTGGTGGTGCACGCACTTGGGAGGCTGAGGCAGGATTGTTGTGAGTTTGAGACAAGCCTGGGTTACAAAGTGAGCACAAGGCCTGCCTGCATTGCACAGCGAGACCTTGTCTCAAAAAGACAAAACAAAAAACCTCCACTTTTTCAAGTTGTGGTTGTTGAGTACTGTGTCTGTGTGACAAGGAAAGTGACAAAGACATGGAGGCAGCAAGAAATTTTAAGGCAAGATAGTAGGATTACATGCTTTGAAACAGTAATTCTTGGCTGTGAAGATCAGTAGTAATTAGGTGAGGGCCAGTCCACGGTTGGACAGGAGCTGGGCACAGGCCCTCACAGAAGTCACCTTCCATAGCACAGCGAGGTGGCCTCAGGGAAGCAGTGGTCCTGGCGCTGTGACGGCGCCACCCTGTGGTCCCGTCAAGGTCCTTCCCTTCGTGGCTTCCTGGCTCGCTCTGTTGTGCTTGTCAGGAATCGGAGTGACCCCACTCACCCGCAGCTTGGCACCCTGGACTGACTCCTGTGCAGTGTCTGGTGACCGCTGCCCTGCATACTGCCTGGGCCCAGGTGCTGGCATTAGCCTGCCCTTGCAGCCTGGCACCAAGGAAGTAAGGCAGCTGCCCACTGAGCCATGGGTGTCTCTACATGGGGACCTGACGCCTGTCCTCGGGCCGGGGGCTCAGAGGCAGGACTATGTGGCACGGGTTGGTACCCTGACCTCAGTGCGCTCCACCTGCTTCCTCCCTCTGCCAGGGAATGTTCTGTGAGGAGCTGCTGGCTCAGGCTCTCAGGATAAGCCCTTGGTTAGCATTGGTCTGAGGGCTCCGTAAGTTTTATTCTAACACTGAAAGCCCTCTTCTCCTGGGCACAGGTCTGTGGCCCAAGGGACTGAGCTCCCACAGCTGCTCAATGACACTGCAGAGAGCCAGGGCAGATGGGCAGGCTGGTGCCCACCTTCTTCACTGACTGTGCCCACCACCCGGCCTGTGCAGGGCCTACAGCTCCCAGGGCGGGTGCTGCCCTGCAGCTGGGTCTCAGGCACCAGTGTGGCACTCCTGACCTCGGGTGGCTCCTGTATCCCCAGGGGGACCACACGCGTAGGGCTACCAGGGCAGCGGGGCACTTCCCCAGTGTCAGGTGCTGGGCCATGGCTCCTTCTTGGGGGCAGTGGCCACTCCTACCCGAATTCCTCCCCAGGAAGCCCCAGCTTTGGCCTGCGGTGGGGGTGCTGAGGGTCTTTCCATCGCAGCAAGGCCCATAGTTCCAGCCAGCAACTCTGCCCTTGGACTTGGGTTGCAGGGGCACCCGTTCCCCCTAGGCAGCTGGTGGCACACTTGTGAGACACCACTGCAGTCACTTTCCTGGGCACCTTGCATCATTTATTGGATAAAACAAACCCCTGCCCTGCTGAGCTTCTAGAACAACCCCACAGGACATCACCACAAGTATGTGGGGCTGCTGCCCTCCTGCTCTGAGGGGCACCCTGGCAATGCAGGGGCCCTGGGTCCCAGGAGCCCCAGAGCTGGCTCTGAGGAACCAGTGCCATGCCAGCTCTCCATGTGCACTGCCCCTCGCCCTTGGGACTGGGGTCAGGGCCAGGTGAGCAGCGACACAGGGGATTCACAGCTTTGCCCTCAGCTGCAGCTGCTGCTGAGAATGGGGTGTGGGGGCAGGGACTGGTGTGGGGAACATGGCGACCCACAGGCACCGAGGTAGGGTACACAGGACATTGTGGGTGGGCTGGGAATGGCTTGCTTGCGGTTCCAAAGCACCACTGCGTGCAATGAGAACAGCTCCACGCAGATGTGGCCCGCGAGGGCCACAGTGCCTCCAGACACCAGCCCCAGAGCCCGGCCACCCCCACCCCGGGCACCCCACTGGGTCCGACAGTGGGGGTGAACAGTGCCCAGCGCAACAAGCCAGCTCCCACCTGCACAAGGTGCCAAGCTCCTCCAGCTGCAGCCTGCAGTCCCTGAGGCAGAGCCAGAGGGCGGCCGAGGACAGGCGACGTGTGCCTGTGACCTGAAGACAGGCCCAGTCGTACAGCAAACCCCAAGACAGGACATGGCTCACTCAGGAGGCTGTGTGGGGGGTGGGGGCTTCGAGGAAACGGCTCATCACATGGTCACGACCTAAAACCTTGTGTGGCTCATGCAGGCCAGAGGCGCAGACACCTTGGGACCCAGGTGTGTCAGTGGCTGGGCTCCACCTGGCTGGACCACCCCACCAGTCCTGGGCCTGGACCTGGACCCCAGGAAGGTGGTCTAGAGGGACCTGCTGGAGGCTCATGCTGCTCTGGGGCCAGGGCCTGCAGCCACAGGGCCAGGAGGGCCTTGAAGCAGGCTGCCCTCTCCTGGTGCCTACTGGCACTGCAGCACCCTAGCACTAAAGGGCCTCGGTGGCTGCCAGGGCATCCCGCAGCTGGTCAAGCAGTTCCCGTGGCTGGGGTGAGAATGCGCTAGTGTCCACCCGCTGGAAGTCGGGGTGTGCGACCGCAGAGGCCAGCACCTCTGCGAGGCGGCTAAGGTCAAACACAGCCTGCTGGAGGCCCAGCCCCGGGTCCAGGCTGTGCCCCAGTGTCCCCTGATCCCCTTGCCCCAGGACAAGGAGCCTCCTCTCAGCGATGACCTTGAGGAAGTGGTAAAATTCCTCAAAGTTGATTCCCGAACAGGATCTCATGATGACCTAAGCCGGAAAGGAGAGGTGGGTGAGCCCCAGTCCTCAAGGCCAGGCAATGGCACAGCAGCAGAGGCCGGGCCTGTGCCTGGTGTCTGCCCAGTCCCCGGGGGGGCCCCGCCTCAGCCCGCCAAGCTGCCCACCTGGCAGTGGTGATGCCAGTCGGGCATGGAGTCCTTCCACTGGCTGACCTCCCGCTGCACGGCCTGGAGCTCTTGCTGCAGGAAGTGCCACATGTGGGCCACATTGCAGCCGTTGACCCAGTTGTGGTTGATAGAGATGGTGTCATCCTGTAGGGCAGGGCTCAGGTGGCCCACGGGCCTGCACCGCAGCGGCAGCACCACCCGCCCGGGGAGTGAACTCCGCGTGGCCCCCGTGCCAGGCCAGTGCCCGTGTGTGGGAACACGCCCGGGCTCAACCTGCCTCCCCGGAGTGGGGGAGGACTCGGGGGGACGAGGAGGTACAGCGCCCCCCCCCCCGCTCTGCACGCCCCCTGTGGGCATCAGGTGGGAGGGGAACAGCACAGGCAGAGGTGAGGCCACTGTGCCCGCCTCACCAGGTTGTGCACTTGGTGGTGCCAGCCGCTGGGCACAAACAGCATCTCTCCAGCTTCCTGTGTGACCTCCAGCGGCAGGCTGCTCTGTGGGTGTGTGGAGTGCTGGCAGGTGTCCATGAGTGTGGGGCAGGTCACATCGTAGGGCAGGCTGCCGTGCTTGTCCCGCAAGGCCTCCTCCTGTCCTGGTGGGAACAGCAGCCACCTCTTCCTCCCGCAGATGTTGACTGACCAGCTGTAGGAGCGGAAGATGTCGGCGTGGAATGGGGACCTGCGAGAGAGCTTCTGGTCTGTGCCCTGCAGGGCTGGGGTGGAGCCTGGCTTCTGGCTGGGAGGCTTCCCGCCCAGGCCCTCACCTACCAGGTACCCCTGGGCCCTGCGTAGACAAAGCGGTAGTCGTCCACACCCAGGGCATCCCAGAACTCATTCAGCCAGTCGGAGGAGAAGTACACGGGCAGGGTGAACACGTCCTCCAGGTCCTCTGCAGAGGAGTCCCTGTGGAGTGCACGGCTGCAGCAGGTGCCACTCCAGGCCACCCAAGAGCCTTTCACCCCTCGGAGGGTGCTCAGCCAAACCCCCTCAAATCACTGAGCTGAGGCTGAAGAACCGAAGACAGCTTGAGGGGGGACAGGGACCCTGCCCCTCAGGCCTCAGAGGTCTGGCTGCTGGTGACCCTGGGCCTCACTGTGGGCACCATACCAGCTGCTGAACTATAAGCCTCTGCCTAGCGGGCTTGATGCTGCAGGGCCTGGGTGGGGAGTGCCAGCACCCCCACTGGACCCCATCAACAGGCTCCCAGAGAGACGAGCCCTGGGCACAGCCCAACCTCTGGATCCCCACAGCCTCCTCCTCAGAGATGGTGGAACCAAGCCCTTGCAGCAACAAGCCACTGGCAGGTTCCAGGACACCACAGGTCCCTTTGCCTCCTGTGCCATTCAGAGCACCCAGTAAGCTACTGCTCACCCCCTAGAAACCCTGCTGGGGGTTCATGCCCTCTGTGGTCTGCATGGCCTCCTCTGCCCTCTGACTTTTAAGGTTGCCAGGTAAGATGCAGGACACTCAAAAACTGAATTTCGGCACAAAGTGAGCAATTCTGCAGCATAATTATCCTCCACGTAAGGCTTGGGAAATACTCACAACAAGAAATGAAAAACCACACTCACCGTTCACCCAAGCCCCCAAAGCACAAGGCACAAAGGCATGTGGGTCTGCTAGTCCCTGCTGCTGGACCTGGGCCAGCTCTTGCCCAGAAGGCAGCTGTGTATGGGACAAGCAAGGGGCGGGGGCAGCTCATGACCCCAGGCCAGCTGTGGGAATGAGAGGGGCCTGGTTCCTATGCCCTGCCTATGTCCTAGGGATGGTTCACTTGCTACCCACCCTCACCCAGGCTGCACCACTGCTAGGGGTCTGCCCTCGTGAAAGGCACATGTGGTGGTGGAAGAAATCCTGTGGCTGCCTGGAGAGGTGGATGCACTTCCCACAGCGGACAGGAAGTGGGCTGGGCCTAGGGGTAGGCAAAACTGACAGAGGTACAGATGTCCCCAAGCTTAGCATGGGCTTTCAACCTGACATACATGTGCTGAAAACACTTAAGTTAACAAAACCATTAGAATAGTGTGTGCTTTGCACTAGCAAGGCCCTGGTTCAATGTCCAGCACCAAAAAAAAAAAAAAAAAAAAAAAAAAAAAAAAAAAAAAAAAGCAACACATCTAATTGGCCGACCACTGTAATTTAGCGAGAAAGCTCATTGCTTACTGTGGGCAGCTTCCCATCGGGATGGAACCATGGCTCATGACCATTGCCCAGCATCAAGAGAGAACCGGGTCACCTACTGCTAGCCCAAGAAAAAGAGGAAAATTCAAAGTCTGTAGTTTAATTGAACGGACAGCACCTGGGCACTGTTACAAAGTGGAGCCATCCTGAGCCACAGACTACATGACAGCTGAGGGCAGAAGAGGAGGGCATCGGGTGTCTCCTCAGAGTAGCTTCTCATGGTGGGCTAGAACTCAGCCATGCCACACAGCCCACGTGCCTGACAGAGTGCCCAGCAGGCGCAGGAGGACACTGGGAGAACACAGTGCGGTCCAGGCAAGGGGGAGCAGCCCAGCCCCGCAGTGGGACAGAAGAGCCAGGCCCAGGGCTTCGAGAGGAAGCTGGGCAGTCACCACACTGAACAGAGCAAGCCTATTGCACCTCCGAACGCACCACCCAGGGCCCTCAGGCAGCACAGCATACCTTCTGGAGGAGCCAGCCTGCTGGCCTGCAGCATGAACTGGAACTCCTGTGCATACCCATGTCCTGCTGGAGAGGCCTCACCTGCACAGGTGCCAATCCTTGAGGTAGAGGCAGCCTCTTGGGGAGGAGCCGCCATGCTGGATGTACTCCTGCCAGTAGGCGATGTAGTCCCGCAAAGGCATGTGCTCCTTGGGGTTGGAGTTGTATTCCTGCACCCCGCAGTTGGCCACGGGCACCACCACATCTCCTGCAGCAAGAGGGACAACAAAGACACAGCTCAGTCTTCCATGCAGCCCACCCTCCATCAGCCACAGTGAGCTCCCCAGCAGGCTGGACACCCCTGCCTCCTGCGCTCCATGAGGCCTGCCCACAGCCCACCATGGTCCATGGCTCTGGACAGACCCAGGGTCTCCACTGCCATGGCTGTCCTGGAAGTTATATCTTGATCACAGCCCTCCCTGCCTGTCCTGAGAATCCAAACCCTGTGCTCCCCAGTTCTCCCCGGATAATCGATCCCCTGTGTTCTCTGATCCTCTGTCGCTGGCTGTCCTGGGAGTACTTACTCTTGGTGTCCCTGGCTGTCCCGGTCCACTAGTCCTGTGTATCTCCACTGACCCAGGGTACTGACCCAGTGTCCCCGCTGTTCCAGGCTCTGGCCCTCTACGTCCTCACGGTCTCAGGGCACTGAGTCTGGGTTTCTGCAGTCCTGGGCGCTGCCCTTCGTGTCCCCACCGACCCTGGGGAACGACCCTCCGCATCCCTGGCCGTCCCAGGGTACTGAACCTGTGTCCCCGCCGTCCTCGGGCTCTGGCCCTCCGCGCCCCCACTGTTCCAGGGTACTGACCCTGCCCTGGCTGGCTGGGGCTGCCGGCCCTCCAGGTTCCCGCGATCCCTGGGATACCGAGCCTCTGTATCCCCGCCGTCCCCGGGGCCCCTTCCTCCGACCCCGCCGTCCTCACCGTACTTGCGCACCAGGTACTCGAAGTCGGGCTTGCCCGCGGGCGTCACCCAGCGCCGCCGGCTGCCCCAGGCCTCGGTGAAGGCGCTGGAGAACACGCAGGGTAGGTTGGGCAGCAGGAAGCCCGTCAGGAAGTCGGCGTAAGAGAAGGCGCAGGGGTCCGGGATGAAGGCGACGCCGTGCGGCGCCGGCCCCCCGCCCAGGACCCGGGCCCCTGCGCCTCGGAAGTGCTGCTCGACTGCGGCGCGCGTCTCCCGGTCCATCGGTGGGCCCCCGGCTACTTTCTTCCGCGCGAGAAGCGGCGTCGAGAAACCGCCCTCAACCGTCCCTTGAGGAGACAGATAGGACCAACAGTCCGGAACCAAAGACGCCAGGGCTTCGCTTTTCGGGCAGAACTCCAGCCTCGGCGCGCCTGAGCCTCGCGCATGCGCACCAGTGTGCGCGCAGGCGCAGGAGCGGGTCTTTGAGCGCGCGCAGCGCTGCGGATCCGCTGGGCTCCGGGTACCCCCGGGCGTCAGGCTGTCAGGTGGCTGCGTTCCGGGCTTGCGTCGGCGCCTCCGGCCCCAGGTGAGCAGAGCGCTGGCCCCTCCTCCCTGCCTTGGGAGAACTCCCCCGCCAGAGCAGACGTCGTGATGGGCACGAACCTTCGTCTTCCCAGAGCCCAAGGGACAGCGGTCGGAGGAGCTGACGAGGTCCCGGGGGGGACGGCGGGGTGCGGGGGAACGGACGGGGCCCCGGGGGCCGGTGGAATTCCCCAGGGGAGGGCCCGGGGAATAGTTTGAGGGAGCCCTTCCCCAGGAGTGTGCTGTTTACCGAGGAAGAATGTCCGGCACTGTGGGCGCAAAAGCCCCGAGTCCAGGATCTCCACACAGCAGGCTCTGCCCGGTCCGGAACACCGTCAAGGAGAGAAGCAGTGAGGAAGGGCTGGGCAGGGGCCTTTATCGGGGTGGCCGCGCTGGGGAACACAGAGAAGCTCAGGATCTACCTTCGAGAGGCTGAAACTTTGGGGTTCTACAGAAACAAAGGGACAGGTTGGGTTTATGTACCTTGAAGCATAGGTCTTCCCAGTCCAGTGTGGGCTGGTTGATGGTTATCTCTGGACTGGTTCTGTGAGACCCATCACTGCACTTGAGGTAACAATTTGGTTTTTGTCATGAACCCAGAGCTTCTGCTTGGGGGGCAGCCTCAGTTCCTGTCATAGGGTAATTGGTTCTGATTGGAGATTGGGGGTGCCCTCACCATGGGGTGGTCTGCAGTGCTCTGCTTTTCCTGAAGTCTCAGGTAGCTGTAGGTTTAGGACTACGACACTCGCTCCAGGGGACGTGGACTGGGCATTGTAAAAACTCACAATTGAATGTCCCTGCAAGCCCAGAATTACATGAGGGTCTCTTATCTTGGTGTTCTCAGTCTTGTTTTGTTTTGTTTGAAACCGGCTTTCATAGGCTGACCTCAAACTTGTTATGATCCTCCTGCTTCAGCCTTCCAAGTGCAGGTATTACAGTCATGCACCACCATGCCTGGCTTTCTTAGTCCTGAAAGAAGACCAGATAGACTAGGTGCATTAGAACTAATAAACCTTGGTTTACTAGTTTTTAGCCAGACAGTGCTTAGGTGATTAACATGCCTGTGGACAGAGCTGAGCACAGATCTGACACAAACTTGTAATAAAGGAGGCAGGTACAAAGCGAAAGCCGATGCCAAGCTTCATCCTATTTCCAGTTAGCCACTGGGTATCTGTAGGCCCAGCCCCTTAGTCTTTGTTGCAGGAATAGAGTTGGTCAGAAAGGGGAAATGAAGAGGAAAGGAAAGTTCCAAGTGGAGTGGGGTGTGGCCTGGGAAGGGGACAGGGACAGGAGGAGAGTGCTGGCTGGGAGACTGTGTGATGGCCACATGCTACGGCTCCATCCTTGTGGCCTCACGGTAACTCTTGTGGTTGCCGTGTGCAGTTCTTTATTGTGAGCTAGGCTGAGGTAGGAAACGGGAGTGTACAGAAAAGTTGAGGCACATGCACAATCCCACCCACAGATGAGGTTTTATTTTATTAATTTAATTAATTAATTTTTTGTGGTACTGGGGATCGAACTCACAAAATTGAGCTTGCTATGCAGGTGCTGTGCCACTGAGCTATATCCCTAGTCCACAGATGAGATTTTAATATTATCAGGAACAGGGCCTGTTTTTCCAGGAATGTGTGTGTTTACTCGCTGTATCTCTCCTCTCTCCTTCCCTTATCTCCCCAGTCTTTCTTCTTGCCTTCCTTCCCACATAGGCACAATGTTATGTTTTCAAATACATATTTGGTTTTCTTCTCTATCCTGACAAGTAAAATCCTGGGCTTTGGGGACGCAGGTCCCGTGTGTGCTAATGAGCCCACCACTGGCCAGCAGCCCCAGGTGGCTTCAGCACGGGCTGACACAGAAAGACCAAGGCAGGGTCCCAGGGCTGGGACTCCCAACCCCGCCCGGCCTCCAGGAGGGCAGAGGGGCCAGCAGCTCACTCAGTCCTGCCCGTGTCACGAAGCCTCCATGACCCCAAGGCCAGGGCTCAGAGGGCTTCCTGGAATCTGAAGACGGGCAGGGCGGGGCCCAGGGAGGGCAGGAAGCCCACCTCCCCATACCTGCCCTGCGTGCCCCTCATCTGCAGCCTGGGGCCGTCCTGATGAGAAACTAAACAGGCAGTTTATTTTTCCAACACAGCATGAAGTTCAGGTAGGCACTGCTGAGGACTCCTGCAGCGCCATGGCTGAGAGAGCCCACGTACCCTGGGAACGAGGTGGTCACTGAGGCCAGCAGATCCATGCACTTCCACAGGCACCGAGGCGCTGAGCCCCTAGGCCAGACGTCGGGTGCTGTGTCTCTCCATATCCACAAGGTGGCCCTCTGGTGTCAGTGTTGGCACCGTTGGAGGAGCCTGAGGGAGGGCTGGCTCACAGGTGTGTCACCGGAGCACAGGCACAGCCAGGACCAGCAAGTGATGCACATCCTCCAGCCCCACCAGGCCCACAGAACCTGAGCCTCCGGGTGGGGCACCCCAAGGAAAACAACAGGAAGGGGGTTGCAGTTAGCACAGGGTCTCTGAGGGAGTGGAAAGAGGGTCCTTGCAGGCGGAGGGCAGGTCATGGAAAAAGCCTGTCCACCCCCGCAGCACACACTGCCCCTCTGTTCTCCCTGCAGCCTGGAGTTGAGGTGGTGGAAGGTGTGCTAAGTGTTGCTGGTTCTGTTACTTTGGAAATTAACTAAAAATAGTGTGTTTACTTGCTGTTGAGTCTCACTGGGGGGCACGTGTGATGGAAATGCTGAAGGGGATGTGTGATGCCATCCTGAGCCTCTGGCGCGGCCATGGGCTTGTTCCCCAAGGGTGTCACTTGTGCCGATGAGCCTCCGACCCTGGGGGCCCTGCCGTGACCGCCCAGGTGGTGGTCCTCTGTGCACAGGGTCAGCAAGGTCTCTGGGTTCAGGTCTGTTGCAGCTCACAGCCACTGGGCACCAGAGACAGATTGGGGACCCACACATTGCCAGAGAGCTGGGCCAAGCAGCAGGGAGCAGAGGCCAAAGTTCACGCTGGGTCGGCCTGCTCCATCTTCGCACTGGGGCTTCCGTGGTGTGTGGGAGCTGCGGCCCAGGTCCTCTCCTGTGCGCAGAGTCCGCAGCTGTGTGAGCATGTGTGCGTGTGCCCTGCTGTGGGAGGAGCCCTGAGTGGGCAGGAGGAGGAGGGGCCGAGCACGAGGCTCGGGCCCGTGGGCTGCGGTGAGGAGCTGGACTTTATCAGAGTACATGGAAGCAAGTTTTAAGGTTTTGCTGGGACTCAGACACGGCATCTGCACACAAGGCGGGGATGTGCAGAGCTGCACTCTGCCTCCCTGGCAGGGTTTCGGCAGAAGAGTGACCATTTCCCATTTAGGACTGGCTGATTGGTGGCTGGGTAGAGTGCAGGGCACTGGGGCAGGGTCCAGGGGCTGAGAGGATGAGTCCAGGGAGAGTGCAGCCACACAGAGGAGGAGCACACGGCCCGAGCTGGCTGGGCAGAAATGCCTTCCCAGCGTGGAGGGGAGATCCCAGCAGAAGACCAGAGTCCATGCCTGGGAAGCTCCTGAGCTTGGTACATTCGGGTGGACGCTGAGGACACCAAGTGCCATGGTGCACTTGAGTCATCTAGGAAAAGGAGGTTTCACAATGGGGCAGGTGGAGGAAGCAGTGAAGGACCCTGGGAATGCACACTGGCACCCGAGGCCAGGAGAGGTGTCCTGGAGGCCTCGGTGCGAGGGGTTCCCAGGTGCAGGTGGGCAGCACCGTGTCACACTCACATTAGAGCAGGTGGGTGTCGGGCACTGATGCCAGGTGTGTGGTGGGGACAAGCACTGGTGGGGGTGTTGAGGGGGAGATGAGAGGCGATTCTGGGAGGGTCAAGGGCGCCAGGGAGCTCTGTGTGTGTGTATTTTAAGCGGGTGATCTTAGAGTAGTTTGCCAACTGCTGCAATGCCTAGGAAGGGCTTGGCAGGCTACGGTGCCTGCAGGCCACATCAGGCCGCCGCCACGTCTCAGCGTGTGGTTTTGTTGGGACATCCATGTGTGCCACTTGGTGTTCTCTTTGGTGGCAGAGTGGAGTGTGTGATAGACCCGCAGCCATGAGGCCTGAATTACTGTATTTGCCAGCCAGCCCTCAACAAGCTGTTTGCAGCGCCTGGTGCTGCAGAGCTGATGTGGGCAAAACTGGCGAGGCAGGGCCAGCATGGTGCGCTCAGGAGGCAGGTGCAGCCTCTGAGGGAGCAGGGGCCTCACCAGGGACGCTGTGTGGGACTAGGGTGTTAGCTGAGGTGGGGCGGCAGCAGGAAGGACACGGGGCGCTGTGCATGCCTGGGAATCTTTTCCTCACTTCCAAACTGCCACTTAATGTCTGTTTGCTTTGGTTTTCTGGGAAAGGAGCCCTGGAAACCTGCGGTAGGAAAGTAAAGTGGTGGCCACGTTTGTGCTTCTCCTCCTTCCCTGGAATTTGCCAGGCATGGACAGTTTCCTCACGCGGAGTATCCATAACGTCGTGACACGTGTTTGGGCTGCTCGCCACCTCCTCTTTCGTCTTTCAGTCCCTTCTTGCATTTTTAATTAATTATTTATTTTTATTTTATTTTTATCTTAACTTTTTATACACATATACATACGCATATACATGTTTTTTCTTTCAGTTTGTCGCACTAATGAAACTATACGATGTATACAGTTGTGTGTCTTATTTACTTCACTAATGAATATGTTCTCAAGTTGCATCCATTTATCCTCTTTCACCTGAAAGCATCTCAGAGCTGGGGCTATTCTGAGCAGTTATTTTACCATCGGGTAAGTAGAGGTGCAGAGCATGAGGCAACTTTTCCAAAGTCGTAAAGTTTGTGGTGGACCCAGGGAAGCTATGGTTGGCACCACTGTGTGAGTTCACTGATCTAAAGTGCTGGGTATGCTTATTCCCAGGGGAATTTGTGCAGAATTCCCTCATGCTCACAGGCCACCCCCAGTTCTGTGTTCAGGGATGGTCAGTGGGGTTCAGGTAGTGGTTAATACAAACTCAGCTTCCATCACTCCTACCAGTTAACATTGTGAAATGTGCACATAGCCCCCAGAATCCTGGGGACGCAGGTCTTGTGTGTGCTAATGAGCCTGCCACTGGCCAGCAGCCCCGGGTGGCTTCAGCACGGGCTGACACGGAAAGACCAAGGCAGGATCCCAGGACTGGGACTCCCAGCCCAGCCCGGCCTCCAGGAGGGCAGAGGGGCCAGCAGCTCACTCAGTCCTGCCCGTGTCACGAAGCCCCCATGACCCCAAGGCCAGGGCTCAGAGGGCTTCCTGGGATCTGAAGACGGGCAGGGCGGGGCCCAGGGAGGGCAGGAAGCCCACCTCCCCGTACCTGCCCTGCGTGCCCCTCATCTGCAGCCTGGGGCCGTGCTGATGAGAAAGCAGGAAGGGAGCCAGTGTCCCCTGCCCCCAGCCCTGTGAGCCGGGGAGCAAGTCCATCCATGCCAAGGAGGG
>RJWM01029698.1:0-24187 GCA_004363535.1 Dasyprocta punctata | reverse complement strand
ACCAAAAAAAAAAAAAAAAAAAGACTACAATCTTTTAAAAAATGTTTTTCAGAGCACAAGTCAGTTAATTAAAAACACAACATTTTCCATGGAGACTTACAATAGTGCAATAAGAAGGAAAAACATGCCCCAAGTGAACAAACCTCTAATGAGAATGGCTACGGTGTGAACAGTGTCTTGGTGAAGAGACACCGCTATACTTACTGGGAAAGAGTCTGGCTCCTGTCTATGGCTGTCACGTCCTGCTTCTGCCCATGGAGGACCAATGCTGCTGTTTTGTGAAACAGCTCAATTGAGCAGGCAGTCAGTTCTGCAAGGCTCCGGATTGCAAATGCATGGATATCCTGGATGGGAAAACCAAACAAAACATGACAAAACAAAACATTAGGGTCTTTGTAATCTATGTGGAAATGACACTGCCTGGCTCCTCTCATACTGAAAAATTCAGTATTTTGAAAATAGTAGAGACTAATACAGAATGGTCAATAAACATTCTCTTCTTTCATAGCAGTAATGTAATTTTACAGATGGGCTCAGCATCACAAAAACTGTTGCTCCCCTATCTTTAAGTGTAACTGTAGCCAAATGTTTTAAATAAAAAGTGCCTGAAAAAAAATTTAAAAAATTTTTTTAAAAAATAAAAAGTGTCTGGTGGCAGCTTCAGGGAAACTTCCTCATGACACAACATACATGCATCTCTTTTTTTCTTCATTCCTCTTTTACGGTTTGGAATTAGATGCTACAATCTTGGATCACAAGGTTCAAATTATGAATAGTGATGAAACAAAATAAAAGGTCACTGGGTCCTCTGTTGCAATACCCACATCTCAAAGCTGTGAGGGAGAGGGAGTGGAGATGGGGGAGAGCAGGGGAGAGAGGGGCGAGAGGGAGAAGTTCAAGGAGAAAAGAGGAAGAATAGGAGAGGAAGTGGTGGGGGTTAGCTGCTTGGCTTACCTCTATTGAATTTTTCGAGACTTCCTCAATATTTTCTCCCTCCAATTGTTTTTCTTCTTTGTTCTCCGCTAATGTCTTTGCTGGCAGTGCCTTGATCCATTCATAAGCAGTATTTCTTGCCTAAATGTAGAAATATTATTGTCTACCAGCGACTGAATCCAGCTCACCAAGAGTACTGTGGCAGGAACACGTCAGCATCTTGGCAGCTGGTGCTCTTGTTCTCACTGCAACAGGCCATCTCACACTCCAGTCCTTATCTGACTAGGTAAGGACTCTTGACAGCACTTACCACTGCTCTCTACTCAGTCCTTTTTGAACATTTCAAAGTCTCTGGTTTTTTTAAAAATCTGAGGCACAGCTTCCATATGGTACAAATTCAAGATATGTTTACTTGTGTATAACCTGATCAAGATATAGAACATTTCACCAGCCCCAGAAAGTCCCCTTATGGGCTCCTTCTTACTCGATCCTGCTCAAATCATGTCCTCCCCCTGTCCAAAGAACGCCTTCTGTTTAAGACAAAACCAATCTTACCTGTTCTTCAAATGTGTAAAAAATGGAATCATAATATCATTTTGTGTTTGGCAACTTAGTGTACAACAAATGTCAGTTCTGTTTATCCACACTGCTGCTGTATCAGTCGCTCATTCTTATTGCCCTGTAGATGTCATGCTATACATATACAATTTGTCTACTTTCTTGATAATGAACCTTTGGGTTGTTTCTGGTTTTCTTGATTTTTATATGACCATTATCACGTTTCCCCACCAAACTTTATAATTACTTCTCTTCTTTTTTATTTTATGAAAAAATAAAAGTTCATAACAAAATAATAAAGAATAATAATAGTTAACACATTGTGTATCATGACCTTTCAAGCAGACGCTCACAGTACAAATCTCTCACATGTGTTAATCACACTTGGCCAGTCTTAAACCCAGTGTTATCTGGAGCTCCTGCCTTTATTCTTTACACATGTCATCCTACTCCCTCTCCTTGAACACCTCCGTTGATCCCACTGCAGTGGTTTTTAATCATCCCTGACCTGCTGCTGACTCGTAGATCCTTACTTCCAACCCTTATCTCTCCGGAAACAATGAATTTACAAATGCCTGCTACATATATGAACCGAATATCTGGCAGGCATCTCACACTCAACATGTAAAAAGTTTGAATTGTCTCCTCCTTCTACCCCCAGATTCTTCATTCTTTAATTACCTCAAGCTTTAGAGTGACCTGAACTGAAACATAAGAAATACTTCAGATTTTTTTTCTTCAATCACCAAGTTGGCCTGATTTTACATAAATATTTCTTCAGTCTCCATCCCCATTCCCACCCCACCCCACCTTTTTCCTCTCTACTACCACTGCTTGGGTTCTAGAGGATCTGATTTGTTCTCCCTGCTTCTGACATAGCTACCTTAAATTTATTTTCTCCTGGTTACAGTGCTACCAATGACCTGTCCAAAGCTCAGAGCTAACCATTTCTCTTCGCACCAACAGTTCCTCATCAACTAGATCATGCTCCTTCACATGATCTAACAAGTCCCCACAACTATACCCTTACTACTTCTTCAACCTCATCTTTTAACACTTTCCCTTTATGGTCTGGTAATAATGACCCATTTATCTGTGCCTATTCTGTCTACCCTCTGCCTACACGTGGTCTCCTCCAGGTAACTTTCAAAGGCCCTCCATTAGAGTAGGAACCTAAATAACCCTTCTATGAATTTCTGGAGTTTTCTGGATACCCCTAACTTTAGTGCTTAACCAGAATACCCTGAAATTAACCATACGATAGTCTTCTAACTTGATTACATATTATAAGATAGCTGTCAAGTGTCTTATTTGGCTTTCCAAACAATGCAGATCATCTACTGTTTTCTACCTAGATTATGTCCCTATCTCCTCTTTTTCTGAAGCAAGTTCTAGATTCTTCTCAGTTTATGTGGTTTGGATAGAAGTGCTTAAACCCCAAGGCCCCAATAGTTGTCAAGTGATTCAGATCTAGCTGCTAAGAATATTAACACCCTATCCACACAGGGATTGGTTCATGGATAAAAATGTGACCAGATCAGGTCTATGGGCCCCCACAATATTGGGTAAAATTACTGGAAAAGGAAAGCCCTCTTCCTGCTGCAGTTACTCAACTGGAAAACAAAACATCAACCTGAAGTTGCCAATGGTCATCTTACCATCACGTGGGAAATCTTCCTTAAAAACAAAGCCAAAATAAAAAACAGAGCCAAGGGATAGGGAGGAACAAATTCCTAAGTACAAAATTATGCCAAAAGTGAGTCCTGTTCCTCGATTTTTTAGTTTCTTTGGCTATGGAATTCTCCTCTTTTCCTATGCCAGTCTGATCTCGATTTCTGTCATCTGCAAGTGAGAGAGCCATGGTTTCTCAGGAAATGTTTACTGCTGTTAAATAAAGGCATCTACTTGATTAACTTCAATGTAGACAGAATACAGTATATTCAGAGCTGTAACCAGGAATCCATAAAAGGCCTTGAGAGTTACACCAACTCAAAGAATCATAGGTGTGACATGGCACTGCAGTAAAGACCCTCAGTAAGGCTGCAGCCAAGGCTAAAATACGAATGAGCTGAAGTAGAACCTAAGCATGTAGGCATTCATTTCACACACAGTCCTTTCCCATAGGAGATCAGACAAAACACATCAGAAATAATCTGGTTTTAATCTAAACCTTCCCATTACTTAAGCATTAACATCTCAGGTTCAAAAAGTCAAAGAAAATGTACTATATAAAGACTCATAGGCAAGAAAAGTCAGAGTGTGTTGAGCAAACTGTGAGATATCTAGCAGAACCAGTGCACAGAATGCAGGCACTTACTCATTCATTCACGCATTACAGGTACATACCACACTGCATACTGGGGACTTAGAAATGAATGATACAAACTAAGAGGCTGCTCTTCTTTATTCTTGTGAGAAATGCCAATAATGAGCAAGGAAACAAACACTTGCATGAAAAAAATAAAATGGAATAACAAAGTATAGAATTGGATCCACGGAGGGCGGCTCTAGTTTGGAGGATCAGGAAGGTTTCACAGGAATAAAATTTGAGCTGAACTCTAAGAGGAACATGGAATTGGGCACACGAACAGACAGGCAAAGACAGCAGATCTATTGACAATTCAGCTGGGAATAGTTCGGGAAAAGAAAAAGGCCAGTATGAGAAAAATAAAGAGGATGGAAGAGCATGAGAGGAGGTAAGGTCAGACTGGTGGTTTCACAGAGGGAAACAGTGACAGATTCAGTTAGAATCATATCAAGTGACAAGCATCCGAGCAGTATGTAAAAATCTTTGGAATTTCTTCATAGAGACAAAATGAGAAAAATAATTAGGGATTCATTTATCCAAATGAATTTATCCAAAATTTAAAGGAAAATGGCAAGAAGGCCACACAAAAGAAAAAGAATAAATTTAATGCACTTAAAAGGAGATTTTTAGTAGGCATAGTACATAACTGAAGTGACCTGCCTTGTAATAATACATTGAGTGAAGTCATCATGAACTGCTGTGCCAACACAGATAATCCTTTTCCAAAATTATTAATGCCACCTACCTGCCTGATTCAGTCTGAAAACTTTCCACTGATAAGATATGATTTAAGAATTAAAAAACACTTTTAAGCTTAGCTTCTCTAGCAACTAATTTTTTCTAGTTGGAACAGTAAAGACTGAAGAAGGAACTGGATTTACCCAAGGTCATACCACATGTCAGAATTAGAATCAGAACTATACTCCTGGGCTCCTACTTCAGTGTTTTTTTTTTCTATATTATACATATAATCAGGCCTTGATTGTAACTATTCTACGTCCTAAGTCTCAACGCCCCAGCATTAAACAATCTTTCAGAGAATGGCTAGAACTACAAGAGAGATAAGCAAGACAGTGCCCTTTTAAAAATATTTATTTATTAATGTAATTTCCTTGAGCACAGAAGCTTTCTATTACCTTCCCTAGCTCCTAGCAAATTATCTAGCATAATAAGGGTTAACTAAACATATGTTTATTGAATAACAGAATGTTTCAGGCTACCTCCAAGGGGACCATTAACAGTCAGCATTTATTTACAATGAGCCAGGCACTCTGTAAGTTTTGTGTATATTAAGGTATTTAATCCTCATAAAAACTCTACATTATTCCCACCTCACAGATAGAGAAGCTAATGCAAAGAGAAGCTAGCTACTTGTTCAAGGTCACACAAAAAATGAGAAATAGTAGAGCTTGGTTTTACCAACCAATTATGTATAGATCCTGACTTTAAGAAATTCAAGCTTTAGGTGGAGTGGTAAGATACCACGTTTTTAAAAACTGATGCATTTATAACAACATATAAGTAGAAGTTTAAGTGAATAAAAAAAGAATGCTAAGGAAAGTATACAGCATATTGTCTTGTGTAAGAAGAAGGTAAGACAATACATGTGCGTATCTTTACAAAAGGAAACACAGGAAGCACAAGCTAGAAAACACAGAAGTCTAACACCTAAAAGAAAAGAAATTAGGAGGGAATGACACTTACCTGAGTATATTTTTTTGTACAATTCTGACTTCTGGAAGTATGTTCTCACTCTATATATTCGAAAATTAAAATAACACGGGGGATAGCAAATAAATCATAAATTCTTTTTTGGGTGATTTTAAAGTAGTATAGACAAAGCAGTGAAATTATTTCAGATGCATTTTATGAAAAAGAAATGAGCTTTTATTAAGATGTAAGATTCTTGCTGCAGAGGGGAGAAACAAACGTGTAATGAGGAAATGCAAGGAAGAACTTTATAGAAATACAGTAAAATTGGAGTTACCAGTATGAACTCCTGGTTTCTAAAATGTGTATATGTGTACATGTAAGCATGTTTATCTAACTATATACATGCATACACGTGTGTGAATACACACACATATACATATACAAATGCATGGACGTACTATTTCATTGTTTTGTTGACTAAGACTAGGAGCAAATATGCTCCAGAAGCAATGAAGACAACTAGTCCCCTGATCTTGATCTGTAATACTAAAAAGATCAAGTTTAGTTTAAGATGGTTTCTTAAAGTTTCAGGGTTGGGACATAGAATGTACAGGATGAGTTAATAATATCTTGCTATGCTGGAAAATTAGGTAGTACCCCCAAATGATGGAGACACATCATAGAGAAGCAGCCTGAAGGATAATCTGAATATCAAAATAATCAAGGACAGTAATAAATTGCAAACCATTGGGGAAAAATAGAAATCCACAAAATTATGCCAGTATTAGACAAAAAAAGAACAAAAAGAGGAGAGGGTTCTTGACTACAGTAGAACACTGGCAGCAACTAGTAAAAGGGGTGGGGGAGTGCTCATGCTAGAAAAAAATCATTTTGCATTCTTCACAGTAAAGATTGGTGCGACAAGAATCAAGAATAGAAGCTAAATTTAGGAGGAAGATTAGGAAGTGGGATATCTGTAGGGTCTTAAAGTCTCCACAGAAAGTTGCTAGTAGCAAAGGAAAAGGAATCATAACTCTACAGAAAATCAGAGAACACATCACTAATAAGGAACAGGCAGACATCAAGTGCCTTTAGATATGCTATCCTGGACAGGACAGACCACCATCTACAGAGCATTCAGGCCAAGGAATACATAGCATAGCTTTAACGTGAGAGAGGACCAGACAGTCCTCCAACATAAGGAATGGTCTATTTTTACAAGGCAGTGGCGGGGCGGGAGGGACGGTGGGGAGACCTCCTCCAAAACATCAGTGCCATAAAAGAAAAGTTAGTCTAGATTTAAAAAAAAAAACCTAAAAGTACATGACAATTAAATGCAATTTATGGCTCCAGTGTCAAAAGGAAAAAACTTACTATGAAAAACATCATCATTAAGTCAATTGGAAAAACTGGAAAATGGACACAGATTAAACAAAAGTATGGTATTAGCATTAAACTTACTGAACTATACTGTGGTTATATAAGACATCCATATCCTTAGGAGATGCTGAAGTATTTAGGAGTACAGTAATATAACGCTCACGACTTACCCTCAAATGACTATGTAACGGTGCACATAGAAACAAAGGACACATGTGCAAGCACAAGTGCTTAAGTAAATGAAGCAACACAGTGAATTTGCATAAAAGGTATATGAATGTTGTTTATTCTATTTATGTGACTTCCAAGATTGATATTACTTCCAAAACAAAAACAAGATTAAAACAAGATGGAAAGTACTTATAGTGAAGGGCTACAATTGAGTAAGGGAGATGAGCTTCTGAGGAATGGTCAGAAAGGCTTTCTTGGAGAATACAGTATTTTCATGGGGCACAAGAGATTGGGAAGAAACACAAAGCAGCATATTCGATACTCTGGGATATGGGAGAGAAGTCGCTGTACTGACTGCACACTGGCTACCAGCTCTCTCTGGCCAGGAAGCAGTACATGCCGCTGCTGACTACTCTGAAGTATTTCTCAAGGTTGAGAGGTGGGTAGAGGCAGGAAGCAATTCACCACCCAGTGAATAATGTTCCATGAGCAGGCAATGCTACATATGCTAGGTAAGCACTGCCATGGAATCAGGCCCTCCCTATCCACTCTGAGCTTTGGCAGAAGTCTCTTTATGTTCCAGATGTAAGAATACAGTTCAGGAATCATCACCAAAGACCAGCGCTTGGGCCATGGGTCTCTCCCATTTCCTCATGCTAGCTGGTTTCCAGAGTCACTAGGCTCTGGAAAATGACAGCGTCCATTCAGTACTGCATGAACAGAGACCACATCTAATAATCTCTGCATCATTCAGAGCCCGGAGATCCGTGAGGCCTCGTGAAACATAGTCAGCACTGCCAACTTCGAATGACCAAATGGCTTAAATTAAGCTTCCAGACAAGCAAAGCATCCCAAATGAAAATAAGTGAGGATGAAAGAGATGTGCGTTTGGAGGGGAACTGGGTAGTAGATACGGTTGAGAACACTAACATGCGGGAGTAGGAGGCAGGTAGATGGTGTAGAACCCCTGTTCCAGGTATACTGAGAATGTATCACGGACTCTGGTGACGCTCCTGCCAGAAATTTATACTCTTATGCTCTGTATCTACTAAATTCTTACAAATAAAATAATGAAAATCACCAAGAGGTGGTAACTTACCCTGGTAAGTTTCTCTGGTTTGGAAGAGACGTGCAGCTGGGAAAACAGCTCTGTTATCTCTTTGGTAAAATCTTCATCGCCTAAAAAACCAAGTCCCATGTGAAACATTCCAGAAAGACCACTGAGGATCATGAGGAAGGTGAGGAGGATGCAAAAGATAGCAGCAGCAGTATTAACCAAACTAACAACGGTGTAGCAGCAGCAATAGACATGAGCACAGTCCTTTAGTGCTTACAGAATTCTTTTATGTATATTATATCAGAATCCTTTCAATGGGTTGTAAGAGAACTATCCTCACCCCATATTAGAGATGAAGAATGAGATTGAAGAGATTAAGCGATTTCCCTAAGATCACAAGAAAACATGAGGAGCTAAACCTTGGTCCTCCTGTTCCCAGGGCTCCGTGCATTATATTCAAGGTAAATGGAAAAAATAGAGAAGTAATGAAGGTAGAGTAAAAAGCAAGTACACTGCATGTGCTTCCTAGGAAGCAGAATTTAAACTGGGATATGAAAGAAGAGTTTCACACAGAAAGAAAAAGTACAAAGATTTAGGGGTGTAAGAAAGCATAGCAAAAAGTCTGCTATGGTGAGAGTGTCTTAACATAAAAGGAGGAATGGAAGGTGCAAGAAATCTGAGTGGGATCCAGATAATAAAGGGCCATGGTAAGGAACTCAAACTTTACAGTCGGGTAGTGAGGAGCCACCGAATGATTTGTAAGCAAAGACAGATGTGATCAAATTAAATTATAGATCACATTGGCTACTGAGTGGGAAATGCATGAGATGAGGAACAAAAAGGGAGGGAAAGTTGATCCATGATCCATGTAAGAGATAATGGTGGATCAAGAAGATAAAAAGGGGAAGAGAACTCAGGACGCTGGAAGGACTGTAAGGAAGTATTGGAGTCAGTCTGGTAAATGATGGCAGGCAACACGGAACACCTACACTTGAGAAACATACAAGCACATGAGTGAGTCAAGGGCAAAAAACAATCACCACATCTAAATAAATGGCAGGAAAAGCTCTTTTCCTCCCTGCACGTCTGAATCCTACTGTTCTTCCTTCTGTCCAAGGCCCAGTCCAGGGCTTCTCTGCAAGGTCGAATGCAGAACAGAACTCATGCATATAGGAATCTTCTAGTACTTACAGTCTAGATGTGTATTTCTAGTCCATGACTTGCAAGGGCAAATTACTACTGATGCATACCTGGCACTTCCCTCTAAGATCCTCAGGGGAAAAAAAGTCTTAGCTCTTCTCTCTCCATCCACTATAATTCTGTCCCTCTTTCTTAAGGCAAGGAATTAAAATCATTTAGTAATCTCAGGTATAACTTGGTTTGAGAAAAGCTGATCTCACTGATAAAACTCTGCCCTTTATAACTCATCTAAACAACTCCTAGTGCTACTCTACTTGGTAAAATCTAAAACCTGACTTTTACGTGGGCATTCCGTTTTCCCAACTAAACTCCAAATTATTTGGGTTCAAAGAATAAATCTGACTCCATAGTGGGATACATGTACCTCAGAGGGTTCTCAAATTCCATGGCATGCAGGAAAAAATGGCGGGCGGGGGGGACTTTCGTTTAGAGATATTTATCTCATTCTATTAAAAACTTCTTCTTTAGGGCATATTTTAATGTAAAAAATACATTATTTTGGTATCCATATTTAATGTATAAACATTCAAACATACAAACATTATGTCTAAGTGCTCAATAAACTTCTACTGGTACAAGCTGTGGTAAAAAAAAGTTCAGAGTCACTGTTTCACAGCACTGAGTATAAAAAGTAGTTGTTGCATTAAACAAAAGAAAGACACAAAAGAGAAAGAGCTAGTGCTTCAGAGGGATCAGAAAGAGGCTACAGACTCCCTGAGCAGCAAGAGTCCTTCTTACAGGGAAAGAGACCAGGTGTGTTAAGAGAGGTGCAAGTGCTAAGGACACTGATCTGATGGTGAATGAAGACACCAACTCCACCAGAACCAGATTCTATGGGTTTTTTGCTCTCTGCTACTTTTTTTTTTTTCTTTCTTTCTTTTAACAGCTTCACCGAAGTCACTGTTACATTCTCAACTAAAATCACTGAATAGGATGAATAGGGCTGGGGCAGGTCTGGGTGGCGTGGGGGTAAGCACACTGGAATACCCTGCTGTGTTTTTAAGAGTCCTCATCTCTGTCTGACACATAGGAGAGAAACTATCACAAATACAAACCCATCTGTTTGGAAAAGACTTAGGGTTCTCTGAAAGCTATTTAAAGACTGAGATTTCTGATTCCTAAACAAAGCCATTTGTTGACTAAATGGAAAAAATACTTTTAATGGCACCATGTACAAATAAGCTAATAAATAACTGGGAACTGTCATAACAAGGCTTTGTTAGGAACAATGGAGAAACTTAAGCAAATTAAACTGAAATGGTAAGTTTTCCGCTAAGTGAGACTTTTAAAATGCGGACTTTTAAAATGCAGAATTTTAAATCTATTTACTTATATCTTCCTAATAGTGAAAATAATAAAAGTTGCTGGTGCTTATTATGTGTCACATATTAAACGTAATATTTCATTCAGTCCTTTTAATAACCTGGGAAGAATCAAATCATCTTCTTATATGAGAAGACAGAAGCTCAAGGTTAAGTAATTTCTCAAGGTTATACAGTTTCATAAGTGGCAGATCTTCATTTTGAACCTGTCTGTAACTCTAAAACTTATCTTTTTATTTTTTCAATCATGCTAAACTGTTATATCAGGAAAGCCTCAAAAAAACATTCAAACCCTTTTTTGAGACAGGGTTTGTGGTATATTAATGGTCAAGTTGTAACACCCAGGTGAACTGAATCAGCTTTGTGCTGGGTGTGGAAGGCCCACCTGAGGATTGTTACAAGTTTAATACGAGAACTGAAGGGAAAGATGGTGTCCTATTGATTCTCCTGGAGAAGCTTGTCATGTCGGTTTTCCTGCTATGAACTCAATTGTTCTCACTGTCAGAGGAGTTCAGATCCTCTGTTGCACAGGGTGGCTGCAGTTCTCCTCTAAGCCCTGGTCCTTACATCAAATGTTGTTTCCTGGCTCCAGTGCAGATTTACCTGGTGGCACAGATCTTTCATCCTGCTGCCAGACTTTCTAGCTCCCACCACTGACCTTTGGGCTTTCCCATTGCAGATCCTTGATACAGACTTGCATGAGACATTGTCATGAGCTCTAAGCCTACAGTTGGACTTGTGAAGGATGTTGCCATGGGCTCCAGGTCTTCAGTCGGATTCCTGCAGACATTGCCATAGGATCTAGGCCCTCAGCTAGATTCTCTGGGTCTCTCATGTGTGGACAGATCTCTTGCACTCTTCTACATTTGACTCTTTGGTTGAACATTATAAAATAAACCTATAAATTGTGTGTCAGATATTAAATCTATTCTCTTGCAAACCCTGACTACAGCAAAATTTGGTGCCAGAAGCAGGGTCATTGCTGCAACTATACCTGACCATGTGGTTCAGGAGCCTTTGGGAATGCCTTCGGGTAAGAGTTTGGAATGATTTGGAGATGCCAGATGAAAAAGCAAAGCTAGAATGCCTTAGGCTGTTCTGTATGGGAGATTCTGATAAGAGGTCAAAAGACCAGAAGGCTGATAGAAATCCTGCTGGTAAAGACCAGGTTCAGGAGGTTTCTGATGGGAAGAAAGACTACATTGGTTGTTGGACTCCAGATGATGTGTGCTATAGCTTGGCAGAAAGTTTGTCGGCATTTTTACTTATGTCCACAGACTTTGCCTGAGACTCACGGTGGCAGACTAATTAATCTTGCAGAAGATATTTCAAGCCAGTCTAACGTTGAGGCAGTGACATGGCTATTGCAGACTTTTAGCCAGATTTATGTTAAGAATCAAGAGCAAAGAGCCTAGCACAACGACTTAAAACATTGTGAGTTTGGCCAGAAAGGAAGGTCCAGTAAAGCTGTGAACTTCAAAGGTAGACAACAGGACATCTTGACTGTCAACAGGGAAAAGACTAAAAAAGATGGCCTGAGGGCATCACAAGAAGCAGCAGGACTCCAAGCTTTGAAGCCTCAAAATTATAAAACTGAAAGATTTTGCTTTGAGAAGAAAGCCGCAGCACACCATGTTCCAAAATGGCAGCAGCATAGAGAATCTGCTCCTCAGAATTGAATACAGAGTGCTCAGCCTTCCAGGCACTTAACCCCTACAGCTGAGAGCGAGAAAAGACACCTGGTTACTGCTCCAGCTGGCAGCAGAACTTGGCATCATCTACATGGTGCTGGTTTTAGGTGCATGCAGAATGGAAGAGGTGTGGGGTCAGGAAGGCACCCACCCAGATTCAGAAGGTCTAAGAGGCCAGGCAGTTTGACCCTGAGAGGGCAGTGTGTGAAACTGTCAGTGGGAAGCCACAAGTGCAGTGGAAGTTTGGAGAAGTCAGGAATGTGGATCATCTGAGGAAAACTGCAAGGAGGGGGCACAGCAGCCCCAGGGGAGAAGTCATGGAAGCTACAACCACTGAAGTGCTGGAGAGACACACCTGAGCCTTTTGGAGTTCACACCTTGCCACGGATTGCCTCAGATGCTGCACATGGAACTATAGGACCTAATGCCTCCCCTGCTGGATTTTGGACATGCTTTGGTCTCCTTCCTTTGTTTCCCTATTTGTAACTTTTGGAATGCAAATGTCTATCTTGTGCCATTGAATGTTGGAAGTATTTAACTTTCTTTTCATATGTACAGGGGCTCACAGCTAAGAGCTTGCTTTAAATCTCAGAGGAGACTTTTGACTTGGACTGTTCAGCAATGTTGAAACTGTTAGGACTTTGGCAACTCTTGGGGATGGTCTAAATGCCTTCTGTGTAAAAACAAGTGCCTGAGTCTTTGGGGGCCCAGCAGCAGAATGTTATAGTTTGTGTCTAGATGTTCCTCCAAAGCCTCATGCACTTTTAGATGGGGCTTTTTAAGAGGTAGTTAAATCTATAGTATGTTTGATTCATGCTTCAGTGCTAGGATTAAGGGTACCAGGATTAAGGGTGAGTGATTGCTGGATCAGTCCACAGATTGGATTGGCACCACCCTAATCAGAGCAGTCTGGATAAAATAAAAGGGGCAGAAAGAGGCTTGTTTCCCCATTTTGCTTTTGCTGATTTCCACTGCCATGAACAGTTCCCCCTCTGCCATGTGACACCATGCCTTGGAGCCAGCCGATCACGAACTGAAACCTCTACAAATTGAACTGAATAAACCTTTCCTCCTTTAACTACGGGTGTCAGGTATTTTGTCTCAGCAAGGAGGAAAGTAACTAAGGGTCTCACTATGTAGTTCAGGCAGGCTTGTGGTGAACTTCCAACCTCAGTTGGTCAAGTGGTAAGATGTGCAACTACACCAAGCTTCAAAACCATTTTTTTTTTGAGACAGTGTCTCACTATGTAGCTCAGTCTAGCCTTAAACTAGGTGCAATCTTCCTGCATCAGCCTCCCAAGTGCTGGGATTACAGATTTGTACCACCATGCCTGGCCCAAAAACCATTTTTCTAATAAGGATCAGTACTTTCACACAAAATAAGCAAGATGAGATGCAACCAGCTAGCTTGACTTCTTAGAACACAATGCAGAACACAAACAGAAATGAAAACGAAAAAGTCCCTGTCAGTACAGAATCCAGACACACAACTTTATGTCCTGAGCTCTTTTCTATCTTAGTGGATAACCTGACTAAATCTAGTTATTTGGTTTCTCACTCACACCATAGTAGATTAGAAACAACCAAAATGAAATTCAGGAGCTATTTGAGGCAAGATCACTGAAAACGAAGCAAAGTAAAAGATAGATAAATGTACAGAAAGAAATAAGGATACACAACTCTTAAAAGCAATCAGAATCACTTTAGCAAACTGTGCAGTTTTGGGTAATTTAATCTAACAGCTCTCATTTTGGGCTCAGAAGCTCTTTATACTCTAAAAACTTTTTGAGAACCCCAAAGAGCTTTTTTAAGGTAAGTTATTATACATACATAGACATTTATCATATTAAAAAATTAAAACTGAAATGTTTAAAGTATTTATTCACTGAAAATAAAAAACCTACTACTTGTGAACATGCTTTAAAAAAAAACATTTTCAAAACAGAAAAATTTTAATGAGAACAATGTCACTGGTTCACACCTTTGATAAATGTCTGTAATGTTTAGCTTAATGCAACATGGCTAGATTCTCTTCTCTGTTTTTATAGTTTGTTGTGATATGTTGTCTTGCTTAAGTATGTGAACAAAATCCTAACTTGCAAGGATACTTAGTTGAAAAGGAAATAAATTTGTTTTTTAAATGAAATTTAGTTTGTGTGTGTGTGTGTGTGGTGTTAGGAATCAAAGTAAGGACTTTATACATGATGGGCAAGCGCTCTACCAACAGGTATATCCACAGCCCAAGAAGTATTTTAATAGCCTTTTCAGATAATTAGTAAAGACTATCCTTAGATACTCTTTAATACCATACTAAAATCCAGCAAGTGGAGTTTCATAAAGAATAGGCTGCAGTGATCTGCATTGGAATGAACCTGAAACCATATTATAAAATTCTGTACTCAGTGACATTAAATTAAAACCCACGACCCTCTTTTGCCCAGTCATGATTTTATAACACCATGCATCAGTTACTGGGAAAATACTGATTCTCTGAGTTATGCAGATCTTCCAAATGCTGACACATTTCATTGTAAAACATCTAGAAATTATTATATTTGTTACTATCACCACAGATTTCATCAGAAGAATCTGTAAACAGTAGCGGGAAGCTGTGAAGCTCACCACAGCAATAAATATGTTTTACAAATTTCTAACTTTGACTTAGTTTGAATTTGTATCATGAGTCATAAACACAACCAGATGCTTTCCTTGAAGCAAAGGCTCATTTCACTCATTTTCAAGATAATGTTCACTAAATAGTCTATTCTGAATAGTGTCTGTGTAAACTAACTGAAAATGATGTTCCATGACAAAAACAAGTTCACCTCACAACTCAAATAATATTAGTGCTTTGCTTGAGAAAACCACCTTACTACAGTATGTATCACATAATATATTAAAAAGAGTATACTTCAGGATCAAGATCTAATAAAATTAATAATTTTTACCATTTCATCAAGTTAAATGAAACTTGCACTTAAAGTGCTATTAGCAAAGCTCAATGCTACTGTCCATGAGATCAGCAATTTTATCCATAACTACTTTTTATCATCAGCAACTGTCCAAACAGTAAAAAACTAAAAATAAAAACACTTTTAAAAGTAAATTATATCTTAGGATCATTACTCCCTTTAAAGATTTTGGACTCAAGGATCTGCAGATCACACGCTGTAAACCACTAATTTAATCTACCACATGAGTAACTGATCCTGTATGTCCTAATGAACACCAGCAGAATTTATCTAAGCAATTTTAATGTTTATAACTGATTATTTCACCAAGAAAAAGCAAAACTATTCACTAGATTCCATTTTCTTTAAACAAGAGTGTAGAATATATCTCAGAAATATTTCCAACTAAAATGTTAAAAGAAACTGATCCTTATGTTTAATATTTAGTTGCCCAGAAATTACGGTTTACATAAACTACCACATTTCTAGATTATTTTGCAAAAATGAGAAGCCCCAACATCTAAATTTTCTCAGAGGCATAGACATTAAAATTCAGGATAAAAGAATTTGTGAAAATTAAGAGCCAAATGATCACCACATTTGGGTAGCTGTCACCTTGCACGAGTCAATTCAACACAGGATCTGGGATGACAGGAGTTAGTGAAAGTGTGGCTGGATTACCTAGAGATACAAACACTTGAGGTGTTACCAAACTGAGAAAAAGATCTGACTGGAGCAGCTCTCTCACTGCAAAACTAGGCAGAGTCGCATGTTGCAAGATTGGACTTGGAGAAGCTACAAGTCGGCAGTGAGAAAAGGAGATGGGGCACAAGGCTGACTTGCCCATTTTAAGGCCTGGCAAGGAGAAGGCCACAGAGAGAACTTTCCATTAAAAAAAATAAAATAAAAATCAGGCTAGTGTAATGAGAGAGTAAATAATTTATTTCCACAGCAAAGCACTATATACAAACATAATGCATTCTCCCCACTTAGATTCTGAACTTTCATATTACCTTTTTTCTCTTCTTCCTCTTCATCACAAAACTCTGCTAGGGAAAACGCTTCTTTGAGTTGCTCCAATTCAAGTTTTAGGGTCTCTAATTCTTCTCCACTTAGAGAATTAAGGACAGACCTCACCTGAATGAATATAAAATAATAAAAAATTTTGAAAGTATGAAAGGAAAAACATTCCCAAATAGAAAAGAGAATACAGGTCAAACTAAAGTCAGAATTACAAGTTCACCAGCCAACACAAGCTACTCCTTAGAAATCTTAAGACAGGAGGCTAGTATTACAGAAATGTAGAAAAAGTTGTACTTCTAAAAATAACACAGGCCACAGAAAAATGAATAGTTTGCAAATTATTGGTACTGAACAACAGTTTAGAAATCAAGATGTGGTGGCCTGTAATCTCAGTACTCAGGAAGCTGAAGCAGAACTGCTGCACATCTGAGGTCAGCCTAGGCTACATAGTGAGTTCAAGGTCAACCTGAACTACATAATAAGGTGCTGTCTCAAAAAAAAGAAAGAAAGAAAGAAATCAAGGGGAAATGACATAGTCTTGAATCAATTAAAAGCTAACAAGTAACCATCTACAAATTGGCAGCTTGAATCAACAAGTTTTCTTGGCAGCTGAAGAAACCAGAAAAAAAAAAAAAAAAAGAAAGAAAGAAAATAAAGACTGAGGTAAAGGAAAAATAACAAATGTGCTATTAAGAGCTCTTTATTAATCTGCTCTTTTATGTGTGTCACTGTGGAAAAATAACATTTGACTCATTGTGCTTCTTTGTAGCAATAATTTAAACATTAGTTTTTTGTTTGTTCTGGTGGAGTATTTCCAGAGAGCCTCAAGCCTCCATCAGAAATACATTTCATCTTTCAAATGAACAAAGAGAAAATTAGCTATACGACATTTCTTTTTTTGAAGAGTTTTTCAGTTGGAATTTTTGGTTTGGAATTACCTTTATTTCACTTTCTTGGGAAAGCATCTCCAGAGCTTCTAGATGGGAAAGGCCTTGAAATTCATCAAAGAGTAGCCCATAATGAGTATTTCTGTCAGTTTCCATGGTAACCTCATTGGAGGTCCATAGCTCTTCTTTCTCCTTTGCCTCTCGTAAAACCTAAAAAGAGATGGAAGCATTACACTGAAGCAAGTAATGAGAGCTCAAGGGTGAGTTTCAATAGTGGAAGGAATCAAAGATGAGACAGGTTTCGGTACAGAGCACTGCCCTTTCATTCTTGGCACTGCAATTCAAATGCAATAGGCTCAGGAGCTGCAGGAAAATATAACACATAATCTGCAGCTAGACAGTGTAAATAACACCCAAGGAACCAGGTGTTTCTCTCAAAGTAGTTTAGACATTAATTTAATAAACAACTTTGACTTGATTTAGCACTTTGCACTGCACTGACAGGAGGCTACTGCAAAAAGAGAGAACAAAAAATAAAACCTGACATTTTCCTGAGCATTAGAACTCCCAATGCACAGCCCCCAAAGCTTTAATTTAAAAAAAGAAGCACTGAAAATTCTTTGAAAGAAAATTATAACAATGTCCCATGTTAATAAATGCAAAAATACAAATCAAAACAGAAACAGGAATCAAACAGGCAAAGAAAACAGTACCTGAGATAGTGTAGAATTTCGGTTCATCAGACCCTTAGTTCTTTTAAAGCCAGGATCCCCTTCTGCTATTACATCCATTGTCTTTTTCCCAATGAATTCTAAGGCATCCAAACCTCCAGCAATAACACTCTTTCCCTATAAACCACATGTGACTTCATTACAATAATGAGAAAATATATTTGAACATTTTAATCATGCTATTTAAAAGTATAACCATAGATATCGACCATTGAGAAGAATGTGGAGCAGGAGAATTAATCACACACTGCTTGCAGTAATATAACTAGGTATAACCACCTTGGAAAACTGTTGGTCAGTATCTACTAGACCTGTGCAAAGAAATTCCAGAAATTCCAGATATTCATCAGAAAACATGTATATACAAAACTGTTCATACCGATATTACTTATAATAGCTATAAACCTGAACTATCCCCAACACTTACCACTGTGGAATAAATGCAACGTGACAATGGAACACAGCAAAGAAAATACTCATAAACTGCAACATGGATAAATTATGCAAACACAATACTGTATGAAAGAAGCCAAATACGAAAGGGTACATAAGAGTTCAATTCCATTTACATAAAGCACAAAAGCAGGCAAAATCAATCTATGACACTAGAAGACAGGACTCGCTGTCTCAGTGCAGAAGATAGAATAAGTCAGGGGCACTGGACACATCGTAATATTATTCTAAGTATGTTCCCACAGTGAAAATTCAAACTGAACATTTATGGTTTCATTTTCTGTATGGAAGTTACACTCCAACAAAAAGTTGAAAAAAAAAAAGTACTAGTCATCAACTCCCATAGAGAAACAATGTTGTGTTCTCTATTATCCTTTTTAAAATACTTCTCACTATGCATAGTTTTCCAAGTGTCTATCATAAAGACAGACACTTTTCTCCTGCACTTAAAAGATGTACTTATAGGAAAAATATTTTTGTAAAACAAAGACATTGTCTAGGGACACCAAACTAAGAATTCCTAGTCTATAAAATCTTATATACATTGCCTCTCTGTAATTTTTCAACCTATAGGCCTTTATTTCTTTAAAGAAAGTTTCCATGTAGTCCTTACACTAACCCTAAGAAGTGTTTGATCTTTAGTTATTGGGACTCCCTTAAGAGTGATCAGTTCCTATAGCTTTTCAACCTTTAATAATGAAAGGCCACCTTGCCCTTTTTACTCACTGTGCTCTGAACGGCAGTAGAAATGGTCGAGAATACACCAAATGGACCAGCCCCCGAGGAGGAGTTTTCATTCTCCTTGGTATTTGTCTCCGCTATAGTAGAAGGATTGCATGAAAGGTAAATACATAAGGAAGCATCACTGTTTTACTTTCTCAGCATCTGTGTGACTTTTTAATAATTAGATCCTGCTTCCTATGACCTTAAACCCTTTTATTATTTTAAACTGAAAGCCTATTTTAAAATGAAAGCTAAAATATGCAGCTCCTTTTTTCACTCTCATTTCAAAAAGTAAATGCAATCTTTTGAATATGCTACTAATCAATACAGCTTTAAATTATATACTGAATGATCTCAGTGATATGATCTCCTAGACAAGTTAAAACTAACACATCAGAACATAGACCAGTGGTTGCTAAGAACTGGAAGAAGACAGAAGGGAATGACTACAAAGGAGCACAAAAGAACCTTTTTCAGTAATGAAAATACTCTTACATCTCAATTGTCTATACAGTCTAGAAAATATTTTTTATCTGTATAATCATGTTACACTATACAGTTATACATGGTGTACTATACAGTTGTAAACATAACTATGTGTATCAGAAAATAAAACTGCATGGCTATACAGAGTAAATTTTGCTGAATGTAAGTAACTCAATTTTATCATAGAAAATTACATCAGTAGGTACAGAATATACACAATATAAAGAAGAATATGTTTCCAATAACCTATTTTATTAACCTAGAATTTTACAGATCAACTATTATATCAAAGGAACAAACTGTATTATATCAAATACTCCATTACAGGGAGGACTTTCCCTTCCACCTATGATGAGTTAACTGATATTGGACTTGCCCTTCTACAACAGCAACTAGAAAACTGGACAAAATTTTTGTTAACAAGAGGTAGTGCAAGACTTCAGTCTAGGAAAAAAGAGAAACAAAGTGAACTCCACAGTGAGTTCTCTAGAGGCATCTTCCAAATCATGACACAAGATGGGAAAACCTCAGCAGAGCACAATAAATCATGATGACTAAAACAGAAAAAGACTAGAATCAGGAAAGGCTGATGCAGCTGGAATTTGCAAGGCAGAAGACAGGAAAGCATAGGGTCACATAAGTAAAGAGCTCTAAGAATCTACATAGATGTGCTCTTGTGTCTTTAGGTGGATACTACACTGCTCAGACAAGAAAAGACTCTACAAGGCTGGAAAATGAACTACTACTAAGTAGTAAGCTATTCCCAGAGCTCCTGCCTGGCTTAGGCATCAGACTTCCAAACAACCCCAAATAGAGAGTTCATTAAACAGCTGAGAATTTGATAAAGACCTCAGAAGATGACGTTCTACCAGTAGATACAAACTAGTCACTGGGGTAAGGTCTACTCTAGATTCATCCTGAACAAGCTTAATGTCTTGAAATATCAATCTAACCTACATAGTTATCACAGCTACCTGCAACAAAAGGAAAGCAAAAGACAACACCCTTTAAAAGACACAATAAAATCTCTAAGTGATGATCAAATGATTTTCATCAGGAGCCTCTACTCATCTCAAAGTTCAGAAAAGACACATTCCAAAAAGATCCTTAGCAATGGTATTAACCTCCCTCCCTAAGAAGATTAGAAGATAGGAAAGATTTATGAAAAAGTAATCCATTCCAGTTTTGCAAAGTTCTCATTATTAAATACTTATTAAATTTGCCGGGCGTGGTGGCGCACGCCTTTAATCCCAGCACTCGGGAGGCTGAGGTAGGTGGAGCGTTGTGCGTTCGAGGCCGGCCTGGGCTACAACGCGAGCGCAAGGCCGGCCTGAGCTGCATAGTGCGACCCTGCTTCAAAAAACCAGGGCTGGGAGTTTGGCTCAGCAGCCTAAGTGCCTGTCTGGCAGGTGCGAGACTGTGAGTTCAATCCCCGGTGCCGCAAAAAAAAAAAAAAAAAAAAAAAAAAAAATACTTATTAAACTAAAAATCTAAGTCAATTTAATGTCCACTAAGTGGTACTTGGTCTATTCCCCTGAGCCACAACTAATAACCTAGCCCTCTCCTCTATGGTAGTATTCAGAGATGTAAAAAGAACACACGTTCTCCCAACCTCCCCTCCTTAGATTTTCATATTCAACAGCGATGACACCGTCAACCTCCAAAGACATTGATTCCATCTATTTCATTATGTAGTTACTTCTTGCAAGATTCCATCTAGTTTTCAATGCCCTTCTCAAACATGGTCTTGTATAGCAACCATCTTTCAGATGCCGTACACATTTTTGTTTATATATCCAAAACCTAACTCCTCTTTCCCTCCCTATGAAACACAGCCACTGACACAGAGTTTCTGATAAATGCTCAAAACCCACTTTCCCAGAATCACTTTCTGCTATAGCATGAACATAAGATACTGTTCCAGCCAATGGCACTGAGGAACAATATACTTGGGGCTCCTGGGAAAATCTTTACTCTCTTCAAAGGAAGAGAGATGCATAAAGAAAAATGATACTTCCTATCCATTTTGATTCTGACTTTAAGCACATTTGTTTTCAAGTACCATACTTGGAAGTTGCAGCATTATCTGGCAACCATTAAGGAACCACAAACAAATCAACAAAGAAATCTGGAGAGAATCCTATCCAGAACCCTATCATCAAAGAATCACTACACTATCTGCAAGCGCACCTCTGGAGTTCTTTAGTGAGAAAAATAAACTGTTACAGTCTCACATTCTGTTACCTACAGCCAGAAGAGTGTGATGTAGGAATCCCTAAGAACAGTGCCACAAATTCATATACAGTCATTTGCAGCCATGTTTGTATAATGTGAAATTCTCCCCTGACCATAAGTGACCCATGCAAAAGTGACCCAAGTTTAGCTAGACATCACTCCCTCTCCTAGAAGTTCAGAAGTAGAATAACTAATGAGAGTTGGTCACTGATGGGTATGTATACCAGGATTCAATATACAGCTGGACCTAGGGAAAATAAGCATAGTCAGTCAAGACTGATTCCTCAAGAGGAAAAATGATGTAGATGAGCAAAGAAAACAAGCAGGGTGAACAGCAAGGCCCCTGGGAGATGGAGAAAGCAAAACAGGTCTTAAAACACTATTGACTTTATGGTTCCAAGACTTCTTGATTCCTGGCAATAATTCTGTCTTTCATACTTTAAGTGCGGGCAGATTTCTCTTTGATCAAGGAAAGCCTTCAGAATCAAACTTCACTTTCATAAAAATGCAAATGTAAAAGCAGTAACAAAAAATACAGTGCCCCACTAACACATTAAAAAAAAAAAAAACAGGTCATGAAAGATTCAAATTCAGCTGTTATTGGTCACTTACTAAATTTGCCATGCAAAATGCTAAGCAACTCTCATATTCTACACTCATGACCTTATATACTTAATGTTTTCAATCGTTCCTTGAGATCACTTGACAGATATAAAAAGCGAAGAGACATGTAAGTGGTTGCATGACACAGACGTTGCAATGGCAGCTAAAGGATCCAAATCCTTTATCTCACCAGTCCCATGATGTCACACCATAGTACAGGTTAAATAAAAACCTACAGAAAACCAAGCTCTACTGTTCCATTTTAATCCAAGATTCTAGACCATAGTGTTTCCATATACTGACCTGCTCCAACCTTGACTTCAGAGGAAATTTCACTGGGACTAGGGATCCCAAGGGACGTCTCTGCCTTCTCAATGACATTTGAAATACCTTGCCCTGATAAGACAAATAGTAACATTTTTCCTGTTGGTTACCAAATCTGAAGAAACAAACCAAAAATCATGACAGCTCATTTTTAAAACCATCATGACCATAAGGCATGTTATTTTAACCATATATAACTAATCATTAGTATTATCTGCTTACATAAAAAGTTGATTCATCATCACCAAAGCCTAGGCTTACATAAACAATTCCTAGACTTCAACTTTCTTATGAGAAAACATTGCAAAGTCTAGTGGCAGAATCTATGAGCCCATCATTATCAATCATCCTTAACCTATAAACCCTTCGAGTAAACATGGAGGGAGAAATGAAGTGATTTGGGACACATGTCTGCAGCAAAGTGCACACAAAAATAATGAAATGATCTTACCTACTGTAGCCACTGTCGCCGAAGCTGAGGAGAGCAAGGACTTGCCCCAGCTTCCCCAATAGCCCCATCCAGACTGGGTTCCATCTTTAGAAACAGTTTCCTATTTTTCCCAGTAATAAGAAAAACAAAAGACAATAGAAAACAAAAAATTACAGAAAAATCAGAACATACAGACAAGGTATTTAACTATCAACCAAAGTATAAATGAACAAAACATATTATTTGGCTAATGAAATATATTACTTGAGCCAGACCTGGTGGCACACAGCTATAATCCCAGCACTCTGAGAGGCCGAGGCAGGAGGATGACAAGTTCAAGCCTCGCCTGGACAACTCAGCCAGACCCTACTGTCTCAAAATAATAAAACATGGGCTGTGAACACAGCTCAGTGCAAAGGTCCCTACATTTCATCTTTAGTACCAGAAAACAAATCTATCGATAAATAACATAACTGACAGGTATATTGTTATGGATTACAAACTGGTAGTCAACTTGGCACCAGTTGAATTGGTTCAGCTGGTGTTGAGTTAAAGATGCTCCACCCGAAGAAAGTTGCCAGCATAAACAGGGACGTGGAGAAGAAGGAGGGGGCGTTGAGGGTTCTTCCAAGAGTTGCTGTTGGAGCCGCTGGTTCTCCTGGAGGTGCCTGTCATGCTGGCTTCCTCAATATGGATTCGGCTATCATGGTTGGAGGAGCTCGGGACCTCATCGGTGAGAGTGGCTGTGGTTCACATTGCAGGAGCCCTGCTCCTCACATTGAGCATCGCTTCCTGGCTCCGGAGGGGAGGCTGTGTGCTGGAGAAGCTTGTCACGCTGGGCTTCCTGACCTGTGCTCAACTGTTCTCCATTGTCGGAGGAGCGCGGGACCTCGTTGGGGCGGCTGTGGTGCTCGTCAGGTCAGCCCCACTTCTTCTTTTGAGCGTGACTTCTCGGCTCCTACGTAGAACCCTCAACCCACTGCACAGCTCCTTCACCCTGCTGGCATAGACTTTCTGGTTCCACCGCTGACCTGTGGCCTTCCCAGCACAGAACCGTAAATAAACTGG
>RJWM01029697.1:0-24186 GCA_004363535.1 Dasyprocta punctata | reverse complement strand
TATCTGCTCCTCGAGGGCATCTCAAGAGACACTGCCTTTGAAGGTTTTGTTCTCATCGGAGTTAACTGGGGGTGAGGTGTAAAAGTCACCTATACCCTGGGGACTTGTGGCAATGTTGGGAGACATCTGGGTTGTGACACCCAGAGGGGTAAATAGCACTGGAATCTAATGGGCAGAGGCCAGGGACGCTGTTCACTGTTTTCCGCTGCACAGAGCAGCCCACCACAGCACCAGCAGGCCCCAGACTTCGGCAGTGCTGACGTCGAGAAGCCCTACCTGGAGCATAGTCCTGCTGCTGCCCCCACCCAGCGCGGACTCCTGGGCAGCAGGCTGGGACGCCCACTGCCTGCCTCACAGTGCGGGGGTGTGGCCCATGTGGGGGCTCCCCACTGGGTTTCCGGCTTCTTCAGAGCAGAGGCTAAGCCTGTCCCCCGGCTTCTCCTCAGGGGGCGTGGCATATCCCGTGCACAAGGCAAATGATACGTGCTGACCAAAACTAGTGGAAATTTCTATTCCATTTGTTAGAATATTTCAGTTATCTGCTCAAGTCTATTTTCTCCTATCTTGTTAGAAAGTGAAGCAGTCTTTTGTGCATTTGTCCTCTAAATATTTAAAGGCCGTTATTAAATCACCTGTCTGTTCTCTTATCTCCAAATAGATTCAGTACCCTTATGATCCCACAGGAGAAGAACCCTTTAAGGGCTGGTGCTAATGTGGATTCAATGTAGTTTGATGCTAGTTTTCATTACACCCTGTGAAGTCGCATTTACTTCATTTAGCATAGCTGCAGCTTATGAGCTAATCAGCAAATAAATAGCTAAGCTTGACCTCCAGGTGACTCAGAGGGAGCTTGACATGAGCCAGGACTAAAATGTCAGCACCATGATTTGTCTAAAGCTCCTTCTTCTTCTATTATCCTAATATTTAACAGAGTTAATCAATGTTTGCTAATTTTATACTTAACAGACTTCATAAATGTTCACTAAGCATTTTACAAATGAAATATCTTGGCCAAATTTGCTGAGAAGCTGTGAATTAGAGACTTTGGGTACATTTAAAACATTCAAGTAAGACCCAGAATGTGGATTGGACCACGAACTCCCAACCTGATTGCTTCAGAGGCGTAAGAAATCTGTTAGCCTAGGAGGTAAGACACACACAGGCACAGGCTGGCTCTGGGAATTAAATGTGGATAAATTCAGACTGGAAGTAAAGAAGGAAAACGCAGTATGATCAGAAGATAGGGTGTAACTCCCTCTAACCACTACTCAGAGGTAAACAGAGAGCCCAGGTGGCTTCCAGCTGAGCACAGCACACTGTTGGCCTTAGAGCCGAGACACTGAGAAGCCAGATGCCTCGCTCCCCACGCTGCCAGCTGAAGGGACAGTGGGACCTGTTATCATGGAGAGTTTGTGCTGTCATCTGTCAGCCAGCCTGAAAATCAGTGGTTCATTGTCCTGTGAGGGACAGTGTGACCAGAGACCCCAAGGAAAAGCACGACGTGACCAGAGACTCCTGAAAGGCATCTAACCATGCCATGGCATCCTGACTGATGACGTCACAGCCCATCATGACCTGCAAGAGGAAGTGATAGCAACACACACACACACACACACACACACACACACACGCACACACACATTCGAAGGAATGCACTAACAGGGCAAGCAGGAGGTGCACTAGAAGTAACTGAAAAACATCACCAGGAACCTTGAAGGGTCTGGTACACACTTCATTGCACTTTTAATTTTAGGCAAAGACAATTCATCCTCTGATTTTATTTCATTGTGAAGTGAAGTCCGACTGTGTTGCCTGGACTGGTCTCAAGCTTCTGGACTCAGGTGATCCTCCCACCTTGGTCTGCTGAGTAGTTTGGACCACAGACACACACGACCACATCCAACTTTCAATCGCCCATTTAAAAATTTTTGTGATGCTGTACTCAACGTCAACATCACCTAGGAGTAAAAAAAAAAGGTTGAATTCAAAAGACCACGTATCATATGAACTGTTATGCTGCATCTTATTGGACAGTCTTATGAAATAAAGTATGACCTTACACCCAGTGTGTGGCATGGTAATCAACAAAGCAATCCGTATGATAATAAGATAGTAACAGGTAATATGGCCATAATAAGGAAGAGCATTAATGCCCCCAAATTGGTACCAAGCAACTTAGTTCTCCATTTTGCAAAACATACCTTTAATCTTGGCCTGGATTTTTAAATCTCACATTGGATTATATTAATCATTGGCTTTTCCCCTCAGGCTTGTTGAGAAACACATATTAACCTTTACTGGATTCTGTTTGATTTTTCCTCTGTGTGTGTGCGTGCATTTATAGCCTTTGAATATCATCAAAGCTTCCTGTGCACGCACATCCATATCCCAAAGGGCACCATGATCATTATGCGTTCAGGCTGACAGTAACGAATGTTTGGGAAAACAATTAGCTGGAAGGTATTAACCAATAAATGAGGAGGGCTCTGCCCAAACAACAGCACCCGCAGTGTGTGTAGAGTGGGCCATTCTTATCAACACTCCAACTTCAGGTAAAAGGCGCACAGAGCAGCATCTATCATTCAGTACCGGGTCACTTTTTCAGCGTCTTCTGATTTACTCCCTCATGATTACCCTTAAATCAGGTTCCATTGATAGAGAAATATTCATGCCCTTGAACTCATGGGTCAAGATAGGTCACCAAGCTTTCTTCTGGAAGCAGTGTAGAGGGTTCCCCTGCCTCTGTACCCAGAAAACCCAGGCTGCAGATAAAGTGAGGTGGTGATCTCCAAGAGTGACAAGATCTTTAAAGTTCTGTTAGAAGAAAGTCACCGGATTCTTACAAGATCGCCCGATTTTTGGAACAGCCATCTTCAAACCCATCAGTTTGGTTCTTTGCTATTAAGCACCCCCCATTCTTACCTGTTGCTGATCAAAATTGCAGCCGCCCAGCAGAGGCTCAAGACCCTCATGGCATGAACTCTGGAGGACACGGCTGAGGACCACCTGCCCCATCAGCACCCTGCTTCTGCAGCAGGCCCAGACCTCACACCGCTGCTCCACAAGCACTGCCGAGAGAGGACACCAGGCACGCATACACACACACACACACACACACACTCCCTTCACACACAATGCCGAGGCGGAGGAATGCTTCTGTGTGACAAGCTACCCCTTCCCGTCCCCAAAATAAGTCAGTTTATTACAAGTCATGCTGAACTAGAAAGGACTTGAAGCAAGCCAGTGATACTGGGCACGAGCATACATTTTACAAGGCTTCATTAAATAAAATTTGTAGATAAAATAACCTACCTTCATGCGCAAGTTTGAAATGTAAATAAAAATACCCTAATAATGAGGAGCAATAGAAGAAATGGTAATGACTTATGTTTTTAAATATGCAAACATTCCAGTGTGAGAGTTTTAAAACACACGTGCAGTCCTGAGGTGCTCGCGCCCAAGGCACACTCACCGGATACAGCAAACACCAATGGAGACAAACGTGGGTGTGCGCGTGAGCAACTCAGTGGCAGAGGAGGGTTTGCAGCCTCTGGTGATACGATTTTTTGAAAATGATGAAAACTCCTAAACAAATCACAATAGTTTTCCCTTGATTTCCAAGGAGCAATTTCACTCCTGGATATTTTATTATATATTGAGATTATGCAGAAAATACCGTGTTTACATATAAAACAGAATATAGTCCTAAACTCATATAATTAGACAGCTTCTCTCATACCTAAGATGTGAGGGGGCACGCTGGGACGCAGCAAGTGTGGGCCGTGCTGTGTCTCTGGGGAGCTGCCCCACTGCAGGTCTGCAGTCAGTGAGACGTGGGTGGTGGCAGTGCCAGCTCAGGCCTCAGCTAAAGAGGCAAGGACTGTTTAGGTTCTCCAGAGAAACAGAACCAGGAGGCAGTCACTGACATGGAAGCGGGTGTGGATATTGGCTATACAAGCACACATAATAAAAATGTTTATTAGGAGGGTTTGTTCATTCAACAGTGGAGGCTGGAAAGGGGACTAAGGACCATCCATGATATAATTCTTTTCAAGTCTAAATCCAAAAGCAGAAGAATACTGGCCCAGCAGAGTTAAAGACTCTTCTTGCTAACATTTTTTTTTTTTTTTTTTTTTTTTGGTCAGGCTTTCAACACACTGCAGAGGCGGGCCTGCTTTCTCTAGTCTGTTGAGCCACATGGTAAGCATGTCCAGAAACTCCCTCACAGACTCATTCAGAAATAATGTTTACCCTAACACCTGGGCACCCCCTAGCTCAGGAAAGCTGATGGAGTTTATTGTCACAGGCATCACATTTTCCTATGCACTTTTCCTGTGCTTCTGAACATGGGAAAAACAGAACGGGGAAAGGAACAGGAACCACAGCAGCAGCAGCAGCAGCAGCAGCAGAACCTGGAGCTGCATAACCTGTCATTCTCAGAATCAAAGACCTGAGCTCCCCCGAACAGGGAGAAAACGTAGCCAGGCTCAACGTCAGCCAGTCTATCCTCAGCCGGTCCCCAGATGTGTGGGTGACACTAAGCCCCTGCTGCTTCTGGTCCCTGACTAGGCAGGGCAGCGGGGCGTGGCAATGACTGTCAGGCCCATCCAGGGAGACTTTCCTTCTCGTTCAGCACAGGGAAGACAAGTATAATTAAAAGATGAATAAAAAAGTCAGTAAGAAATTCAGGATGTTGGACAGGGAATGTATGGATATTTTTAAAAAGGAGCAATGGGAGGAATCCAGAGGAAAAGTAAAGGTTAGCCCCTGCTATATGAAACTCAATGCCTAGTCTCAGCTGGGTGAATTGTTGGGTATTTAATGAATCACACAATGTGTATTTCAGGAATTTAATTCCCTACAATCACCCTGAAGGGTAGACTATGAAAGTTTCCCATACCCTGATAAATTAATGTAAAGGCAGAAGGAGATGTAATAAAAATTGAATGAAGGTTCATAGTTTTTAAAAAATAAAACCTTTGCAATCAAATTTCAAAGTGCAGTTTATTTATTCTCTTAGATAAACATACACAGCATTAAGTAACCACAAAATACAAAGCAAGTTCATGAGTAACTTATTCTCATCAATATTATTGTTTTTAATAGAATTTGTATCATTTAAAAACTTGGATTTTGTCACTTAGCTATTTTAAGAATTAATTAAATGTATCTGCCATTCTATCCAGTTACTAATATTCTGACTTTTAAGGCCCTTAATCCAGTTTACAAAGAAAAGAAATGATGAGTTTAATATTCTATATTCTAATTAAGATAGAAATTATTCTTAAATATTTTACTCTAGTTAAAATAGAAATTATTCTTAAATTACTGTATTTTTAAAGGTCTCTGGGTAATGCTAATGACTTCATAAAGTTTCTAGAATCTCTATAAAAATTTCACTGGGTAGTCAAAACAACAAAGGAAACATAATAGATACAATAATCATGAAGTCCACAAGCATAAAGAACAAACAGTGATCTTAAATAACTGCACAATAAATCCAACAATCTGGACAAAATCAACAATTTTTTTTAAATACAGCATACCAAAACTGATGTAAGAAGAAAACAAAATTCTGGAGAGTCTTTATCTATTAAAGAAATGGATTTGCTGATTAAGAAGTTGAAAAGCATTAGACAGAATCATATATACATTCATAAGAAATTTTACAAAATTAAAAACAGATGAAAACTCATCCAGTTTCATAAAAATAAAATCATAAAAAATCCAACAGCCAGGCATGGTGGTGCAGGCCCGTAACCCCAGCACTCAGAAGACTGTGGCAGGAGGATTGCTCCATGTTCGAGGCCAGACTGGGCTACACAGTGAGTTCAAGGCCAGCCTGAATTACAGAGTGAGACCCTGTCTCAAAAGTGCAAAAGCAAAAACGAAAAACCCCGACAGCTGACATCATACTCATTGTGAAATACTGACTATCTTTCCCTAAGATCAGGAACAAAACAAGAATTACTTCTCTTTCTACTTCTAAGAAATCCTAGTCTGCAAAGGGAGACAAAACAAAAGAAATAAAAAAGCATGCATATTGAAAAAGAAGAAACACACTATCATTAACTACAAATGGTAAGACTGCGCATGCAGAAACTCCCAAGGAATCTACCAGGTCAGAGGTGTGGTCCTATCAGAACTAATAAATGAATTTAGAAAGGTTGAGGATGGAATGTCAATATGAAAACCAACTGTATTTGTATATACCAATAGTGAAAAATAGAATTTTTTTCTTTTCAAAACACAATAATTAGGGGGTAACAATGGTATATGCATTGCGTATCATGTGTGTGTGTATATACATGTATACACGGATATACATATATTGTTTCTTTCAGTTTCTCACATTAGTGAGACAATACAATGTTTACACATGTGTGTTTGATTTATTTCACTTCCGAGTATGGTCCCAAGTTACATCCATTTACCTATAAAAGTCTCAAGTTAATCCTTCTTTATGGCTGAGTAGTCTACTCCATTGGATAAAAATATCACATCTTTTTTATCCATTCCTCAACTGATTGGCATTTAGGTTGTTTCCAAGGTCTTACTGAAAATTAGAATTTAAAAGATGATACTACCTGTATTCTTAATCAAGTGTAGTGGTGCATGCTGCAATCCCAGCATCTGGGAGGCTGAAGCAGGAGAATAGAAAATTGAAGCACAGCTCACTGTGATGACCTTGAGTTCAACCCCCAGGGACCTTGGGTCTAGCAATGACGTTTCAATACAACACCAGGAACGCGATCCATACAGGAAATCCTGACAGGTTAGACTTTGGTAAAAGTAAAAATGCTTTTTGCATGAGGCTTCTAGAACCAGTTAGGGACGTAGCCGAGGTCAAATCTGAGACATTAAAAAGACAGCCAGGCAGACCCACAAGGTCTTCAGGGAAACCCAGGGTCTGCTGACAGAGCTATTTACTGGCATTAAAGCAGAACCAGATGAGAGCAATGCCAGTTGCTTCATTTAGTCACCGCGGGTGCCTTGGAATTCCAATTCCCCACCGAGGGAAGGACTTCTATCCTTGAACCGTTTCTTCCAGAATATGCAAGGGCAGCACCTAAAGTACGCTTCATAAAAACTCATTAGCCTAATGCAGACGAGCTGGCGAGAATGCGGTTGGATGTTCTGAAAGGTAAGTGACGGTCGGCACTGCAGATCTGCACAGCTCTGCTGCTGATGAGACTGTGCTAGGCACTCCTCACCCAGATGATCCAGTGGGAAAAGTACCGCGCCACTGCCACGGAAGACCAACAAAACTCAAGCGTGAAAACCGCAGGCCCCCGGTACCCAACGTTATCCACACAGATCCCATCAGCCAGTGCTCATCTCCTGGTTCCAGCAAGACTTCTTCCGCTGTGTCTGCATGGAATGGGCCCAGTCATCTTCAGTCCTTTAGTGATTAAATGCACAATGGCAAATCTATGTCTCGTCCTGGTTTACTGCTGTCAAGTGCAAGTGGAGGCCAGAAGTATCCTCTGCAAATCTGAAAAGCCGTGGCGAGCTGATTTTACACATTTGCCCAATCACGGTTTAAATACAAAACTCTGGGAAAAAGAGCAGTTGCCAGGATCAGTTTCAGATGTGTGGGTATTCACTTTATTTTTATTTTATGGGCTCCATTCTCCTCCTTCTGGTAATCTAACTGCATTTGTTAAAAGCCGCTCACTGGTTCTTTAGAATATCCTCTCTTATCAAGTCTAATTTTTGCTGGATGCTATACATGGACACGCTGGATTGTTTGAAAGAGATGGGGACATTAAGCAAGCACTGAAGCCTTCTCCAGCAGCACTGGGACTTGGATGTCAAGTGCGGATTTGCTCCCTCAATAAAACCATGTGACCATTTGGCATGACCAATCTGGAAACTTCTGTAAATCTTAAGAGTTTTAGTTAAAAAAAATTGTTACTCTAAAAAATGTGTTGTACTCCATGAAATAGTCAAGAGAACAGAAAGGTAAATGTATAACCAGTAAATGACTGGTGTCCAAAATACACACACAAATCTTTAAGAAGATAACCCAATTGAAAAATGGGCAAAAGTTCTGTACAGCCCCCTCACAAAGAACACAGACAAGAAATAAGCACAGGAAAAGATGCTCCACATCCTGTGTCATCAGGAAACTGCAAATTAGAGAGACACCTGTAAGGACAGTTTAAGTCAAAAGTTCTGCTAATATCAAATACTGAGTAGGATGTAGAGCAATAGAAACTCCTTCCTTGCTGGTGGGAAGGCAAACTCAGACAGTTATTTTGAAAGACAGTTTGGCAGTTTTGCACAAAACTAAACAGGTATCATATATCTCAACCATACCCCTTGGTATGTAGCCAGATGAATTGAAACTTACATCCACACAAAATAACTTGCACATGAATGATTATAACTTCCTGCGTGACTCCCCAAAATGGAGTACATAAACAGATAAACAGAGTGTGGTACATCCATACAATGGAATAATCAGCAATATAAACAAATTTTCTATCAAGTTATGAAACAATATACAGAAACCTTCACTGCATATTGCTAAGTAAATGATGCCAACCAGAAAGGTTACATACTATATGATCTCAACAGTGCCATATGTCATTCTAGAGAAGAGCAAAACTATGGAGACAGGAAAAAGGAAAAAGGACACCTTACCTTTGAGAGGAAAAGGACAGAGGGTGGAGTGAATAAGTGGACACAGGGAATTTTTAGTGTAGAGAAACTACTCTGTAGAATGCTACCATGGCAAATGTCATACCCATGTTAAAATGCATAGAATGTACGACATAGAGCAAACTGTGGTGTTAACTATGGTCTTCGGGTAAGAGTATCGAATCAACAAAGACACATGACCTGCAACATACGTACTACACTAATGAAATAAACAGAGCCATGAGGGAGGAGGATATGGGAATTCCCTACACTGCAGACCCACCATTTCTGAAATCTACTGAAAAACACTATCTTTTAAAAATCAAACTATATCTTTCATTATAAAAGGATTAACCTAAAATGGATCATAGATCTGACACAAAACTCAAAACTATAGAACTGCAAGAAGGAAATCTACATAACCTAGGGTTCGTTGATCAGTTTTCAGATATGACATCAAAAGCATAACCCATGCAAGGGAAAAAAGGGATAAACTGGACTTCATTAAAATTTAAAACTTTTGTCCATCAGAAAAAGTCATAGTATTAACAGTATAAAGACGACAGGCCATGCTAGCAGAATATTTTTGTAAAACATATCTCATACAATCTACAATATATAAATAATGCTTAAAATTCAGCAATAAGCAATAAACCAAGTGAAAAAGAGGCAAAAGATCCAAACAAGACACTTCATCATATAAGATACATAGATGGTACAGTAAGCAGAAAGATGGCACCTCAGAGATATATTCCTTTCTTGATCCTCAGGACCCATGAATATTACCTTATATAGCAAAACATATATAAGCATGTGAATAGCAGCTTTATCCATAACAGCAACGAACTGGAAACAACTCAGATGGCTATTAGTGGGTGAATATGTGAACGCAGTGTGGTACGATCATGTACACTCCATAATGAAAAATCAATGGAGTACAGATATGCATCGAAATATGAGTCATTTTAAAATATATATATAGTGGGGGATGGGCAAGAACTATATATACCAGGGATGGTGAACCTTTTAGAGCTTTCAGTGATAACAGCCCATTGTGGCATACATGCTGTAGGTTCACCACCTTTGGAATATACTGTTTGATTCCCTTTATATGAATTTTAAGAAGAAGATAAACTAATCCCTGGTGATAGAAATGGGACAGTATGTCTAGGGGAGGGAGAATGACCAGAGAGCGTTGTAAAGGGATGGAGACATACTTTTGGTTACACAGATGCAAAAGTTCGCCAAGTTGCACACTTCATCTATATTTCTTACTGACAAAATTTGCCCTATGATAAATGTAATAAAACAAAATCATGTTCAGGAGAATCTTTAGTTTTTATAGGGCTAAAACTTCAATACCATTTCTTGTATAAATTTATAATGTATACTATAATAAGTAACATCCTTAAAATAAATATGGGAAGTTCCTTAAGATTGTTTCTTGGAATATTAATGTGAAACAGTAAGACATTAAAAGCAAATCCAGAAGAGAAAAATGAATTTGATGGAAGCCCAGGGTTCCCCAGTGAGTTTTCTTGCTCTAGTGGTCAGAACGAAGAACTCTGCATGTAGAGAGAGGTACGAAATGACCACGCACTGTCCAAGCCACTGGGCTCAGAAGCCAGTTAACAGAGGAGGAATTTGGTGAGGATGAAAATCGGTTTGTTGCTTTCTGACCACTGGAATGAGTTCAAGTTTGAAGGATTAGAAGAATAAGGCCTGAATCTACAGAACTTCTAAAGAGTAAATTTTGTGAGATTCTGGACAAGGAATAATAAATGGTCAGATGACAGAATTGCTCATAAGCGACTCAGAATCAGGTCATAAGCAAAGCTGCTTGTACAAACCTGACAATCATGTGTGTAAGTCATTAGGGACTCTTCTCTCTGCCTCTAAATAGAACTTTGAGGACTGGAAGTCTGGGGCACCTCCAGACACATTCTGGGTAACTATCCTGTTGTTGTCATGTCTACTGGCAATACCAAGGCTCTATCAGCTTGTCAGACCACAGACCCAGAAACAGAGCTGGAGACTTCACTAGGTGCCTCCAGAGGACTGAAGCCAGGAAACCAGAAGGCGGCGATGACTGCGAGGCCCACGCAGGGGGAGTCTGGGGCACTGGGAATATTGTCTCTTTCATGGCTGGGTGCTCTTTAAAGAGGTGTGCTTGGATTGTGAAAAACAATTCAGTTCTACCCTTGCAATATAATATATGCACTTCCCTTTCTATGCATTATACTTCAATAGAAAAAGATGCAAAAACAATTTCAAAAATTCTCAGTCCCCATGTATCCAGTGCTAGGAGTGACAAAGATTTCAGTGCTTCAGCCTCTGTCCTCAGGGCTTCAGGGCCTTGGAGTCTGGCAGGAGGACACAGACACAGCCAGAACATGTGTGAGAGACACGTTCCAGCAGCCGTGGCTGCCAGGACTGGGACGGACCTAGCAAAGGGTCTGGACTTTTAAATTGAGGTTTGAAGATGATTAGCACAGTTTTTCATATAGAAGTGTGTGTATGCTGGGAATGGAGAAAAGTGGGAGGAAGGACAGTCTAAGCTCACACAAACAGAAAAGATCGCCAGTCTCCAATCCCATCAAAATAGAGTCACAGCAGAATGAAAAATGTCCCTAAGAGCAAAATACTCAGGGGATTAATACAGGCTCTTGACAGCTATTGGACATGTGAGATTTATTGAGGATGCAGGTAGAGGAGTGGGAGCTGGTTCTGAGCTCTAAGTCAGCAATAAGCAGTCTCTGCCCAGGGGCCACTGTGTAGCATGTTTGTGACTGTATTCCTTTTTCCATTCAAAATGAGAGCACAGTTGTGTTTTGCTTAACCTCAGGGACACTTCTGAGAAGTACACAGTTAGGTGATTTCATCACTATGGGAACATCATAGTGTATATTTACATACACTATGACAGCTATGATACCTAATGTTGTATTATACCGGATAAGATTTTATTAGACCTGATACCATCTTCCTAGACCACTATGGCACATATGCAGTCCTCCATTGACAGAAATGTTAGGAGGCACATGACTAATTTTACTGAGTACACCTGTTCTCACAATTTAGATGATCTTACCTGTATTACTACCTGGAAAAGTACCCATGAGAAAAGCTAGCACTCCTTTTTAGCTGGTAAAATATTGAAATTTAGATATACTTGAGAAATGGCATCACAAGGTCATCTTGAAATTAATAGTTACCACTTTCATTGGTGCCTTCATTGCAAAAAGCAGTACGTGCTTATTGCTGAAACTTAAAAAATCAGAAACACATAAAGCAGAACGTGTAAGATCCTGTCCATGTCATCCCCAAAAGGCAACAGTTTGGTCTTTATTCTTCCAGGTCTTTGACTGTAGGTTAAATTCCTTTCAATAGAGGCTGGTATGGGTCATATCTAGATGTTCTCACAAAGCCTAAGCATTCATGGTGGGGTTTTTGGAAGCTGGTTGGATCTAGCACATATGACACTGAGATTGTAAGGGTGGGTGGTACTAAATCAGTCCACTGATTGGAATTAACACAGTTCCTGGACGTGGGTGGCACCATTCAAAAGGCTTGTAGTCTGGAGAGGGTAAAAGGAAAACAGGCTTGCTGCCGCCGCTGCTCCCTGGCTCCTGCTGGCCCTGCCATGGACTGCTCCGCCATGACAGCCTGCCTAGGAGTCAGCTGACTACAGACTGAAACCTCAACAAACTGGGAGCCTCCTCTAACTGGTGGGTGTTGTATATTTTGTCCTACAAAGGAGAAAAGTAACTAAGACAGAGGAATACTATATATTTTGGTCAATAAACTGCTCTTTTTAACCTGCCTTCAAAGTATTCCCATATTTGTGTACATAGGTTCACATCATTCATTTTAACAATTGTGCTTCATTTTTTTAGTTGGAGGAACTCTAGTTGATAATAATGAACATTTAGGCAGTTTCCAGGTTTTCACTATGGTAATGACGATGCCATGAACATCCTGGACAGAATTCTGATTATTCCTCTTAGTACCCTTATGCCTCTGATAGCGCCTATGAGAGCGGGACTAAGAAGTTTCATAAGAAGTGAAAGGCAATGTGAGACCTGTTTTCTACATTCCTAAGTCATCGGGCCTGCGTTAGTGGTGACAATTCATTGTGAGTCCAGGATGCTATGTTATTTGAAGGGTCATTTCAGTAACCCTCCTGTACCTACACATTCTCTGATCTCTCCATGGCAATCAGGAGCCCACACAGCGTGGGCAATGGGAGGCAGGTTGGACGACACTGTATGGCTGCTGGTGCAGGGGAAAGACCCACCAGAGCAATCCTCAGGACTTCAAGCTACTGTGAGCAATCTTTGAAGTAGGCTGAAGTTTTACAGGTTGGGTAGGAACAGGATCAGAGACATTGTGCATTGTGCATTGTGGGTGCTACTGTGGATGTACCTCCTACCCTAATGCAGCCAGCTGGAAACTTAGATTTAATTAGCTATTTCAAAAATAATAATGTTTACACTTAAATTGCTTTTGTGTTCAGTGCTGCCAGTTAGTGTTTAATGCATGTTAACTGGAGAATGATGTGACAGAATTATTAGAATGTCACTTAAAAGCAGACACACATAAAGAAGCGCAGACATCTGGCACGCTTAGAACAAGTAAAAAGTGCTATTGAGATAAATACACTTTAAAAGAAGCCAGTCAGAGCATTCCATGACAAAGTGGGTCACTTTCTCTGCCCACTGTCAGGGTACAGGGCTCAACCCCGCTGCAGAGGTGCCCATGCCATGCGACTCTGCTGAGTAATTTAAAGCAAAGAACAAAGCAGCACAGAAATGTCTCTCGGGAAATTTCAACCTCCAAGATCACCCTTTATTCTGTGTGAATTTGCTGATTTTGAAACCTGAATACCATAGGAGAGAGAATCTAAAAAGCAAACCACCAGTGTTGCTAGTATTCCCACAAAGGCAGACCTAGAACTTCAAGTCCCACTTGCTCAGCAATCGCGGGAAAAGTGACGGGGGACAGAGGATCAACTGAAGTCGCTTAAGAATAGGAGACCTAAGGAGAGCTCTTCCCAAGCGCCAGAGGTTCGCAGGAAGTTCCTGACACACTGGTGCCAGGCAGGCATGGCGGGGGGAAGCAACACAGTCATGCGTCTGGGGAAGAGTCACAAGTTCTCTGAGTGACAAGAGGCCCTGGGTCTCTATAAAGACTAAATAAGCATGTGTACTCCACATGCATCATCTGTGCATAAGCATGCAAAGTATACCAGGAACCACCGCAAAACTGGCAGGGCCCAGTGCAGAAGGGAACTATGCGATCTTGTGTTCAAAGAACTTCAAGAGGTGATGGAAGAGCACCCACGTGGGTCCTCAGCCACGCAGGGTGCTGTGTGACTGTAAGGCACAGCCCAAGAAGGTGGCCCGGGTGCTACCACTCTAGCAATGGAAACTTGCTCCTGAGTACAACTGCATAACTGAACCCTCCAGAGACTCGAGAAGTAGCTGACAGCCTCTGGGATCCTTTTAAAAAAAAACAATAATAAGGAACCAAGATTTCATGCATTAAATGGGAATCCTCTCCTTTCACACGACGACATGGGCAGGAGACATCTTCGAAGCCTGCGGTGTTAGCTACGAAGAGACAGGCTAGTACTTAATGTATTTTCTTCTTTATATAAGCTTCACACACAATTCTAAAAAGCAAATCTAGAAATAAACTTTTCACAGCTGAAGAAATTAAGGCCCTGAGAGGTTAAGCAAATTGGCTCTGGCCACACTAGCTTTCTCCTATAGGCCAATAATTCACTGGACAATATTTATCGAGGTCCTCCTGTCCCCAGGGTTACTATTTTAGACACCGGGGACAAAACACCAAGGCCAGGCAACAGCACCCCAGGCCTATGTCTGACCTCCTGGTGTTTAAAGTTTAGCGAGGAGAGATTAGCCATAACGAATCTTATTTAAGGAAGAAAAGGGAGACGATGAGAAGCAGTAGGAGAAGAAAATAAAAGGTAAAATTAATGCACTATATAAACAGGGCCACCAGATTTAATGAATAAAAATACTGAATGTCCCTATGAATTTAATGTTAGAAATAATGTTTTAATCTAAGTATGTCTGCTATGGATGAAGGCTGGTGCTCCTGCTGCCTCTCCCAATTCATGTTTGAAATTAATCCCCAAAATGATGGTTTTAAGAGGCTGGGCCTCTGGGGAAGTAGTTAAGGCACAAGGGCACCACCCTAGTGAACACAATTAGTACCCTATAAAAGCAGTTGCAGAAAGCTGCCCCATCCCAGCTGCCACGTGCAGACACTTGTGAGGGACAGGCCTGCCCCAGACGCGGCCCCTGATGACCTTCTGGTGCTGGGAACAGTGCATTTCCACTGTCTGTAAATGACTAAGTCTAAACTGCCTTGTGACAGCAGCCTGACAGCACTAGGATAATGAATGTCCCATGCAATACTTGGGGCGTACTTACAAAGGGTGATCAAAATATACATCGAACATTTGAAATTTTAAAAATCACTACAGTAAAGCACATATGCCATTCATCCTCTCCAAACCATTCTTGTTACTTTCTGAAGCAGTTCTGTAATCCTCTTTTGCGAGTGTGGATATGAGGTGGGATCAATAATACAGTGAGGGGTGCTGTTGAGGGCCATCCAATGTATAACCAGGCTCAAAAAGCATCACGGTGTGTCCTCGTCCACCTGACTCACCAGACCTGGCACCACGTGGCTTTTGGCTCTTTGCTAAAGTCATGATGGCCAGGAAAGATAAACATTTTGAATCAATTCAGGACATCAAGGCAGCCATGACAGTGCAACTAAGGAGATGCAAGAGGACGCCCAGAGCTGCTCCGGAGTGGTAAGAACAATAGGACGAGTGCACTGGACGTGAAGGGGAGTATTCTGAATGGGATTAACGGCGATGTGTCCTTCCCTATAATAAGTGTTAAAAATATAAACGTTCACTGTATTTTTTGGTCACACCTCATATACTAAAAATGTTCTACTGTTTATCTGAATTCAAAGATAGCTGATTGTATTGTATTTTCTCTGAAAACATCGTATGCAAAAGTACTCTTTTCTAGCAGAGATAACCTAAACCTCACAACAGAGGTTTGGAGACTTCTCCAGAAAAGGAAAATTGGACCAAGATATGAAGAATAGGAGGAGTCAGTAGACTGGAGGGGAGCTGGGGCAGAAGTGTGAAGGCTGATGTTTTGGGGCAGCAGGTAGGGAAGTGACTTGGGGACTGTGCAAAACAGGGCCACAGCGGTGACCAGGGGCTTGAAAGCCATGCTAAGCTTTCAACGTCTGTCCCTCTGCGATACCTCGTCACTAAAACGTGTCCTCTGTCTGTGTCTTCCCCTTCTTTGGTAAAATACACAAAACATCTTCCCTATCTTACCTTCTGACATTTACCAAAGAAGTTAGTCATCTTTAAATTTATCTGCCAGCCAGAATATGATTCTTCTGTTTGATAAATATCAAAGAGAAAACATTGCTTAGAAAGTTCACATGTTCTGGGTCTTCCAGTGCTATGTAGTTCAAGTACTCGTGCTGGGGTGGCCCCAGGAGATACCATCCAGCCTGCTCGGAGGAGCTTGATAAAGGGCATCTTAGGGCCCGACTGTGGAAACATAAACTTGAATGTGCAGGGCAGGGCTCTGGGAAAGCTCCGTGGGACAGATGATAAACATGCCTGAGAGCTACTAGTTCATTTGGCTGTTCTAGGAGACCACGTCACAGGATTTTCAAATAGCCATATATGACAAGGCAAAGCACTTGGTCTGATTTGCCATAAATCTTATTATGCTCTTGAACTGTCAGAGGCCCCAAGGTTGTCAGAAGGCTGAAGCCCATCATGACAGTGTTCATTTTGAACCACCCACATCACATTCTGTCTACTGGGAAGAGCTAGAGCAGGGCCGCTGTGCTTTAGCCAACAGAACACATTTACAATATCATGCTAAACTGACCTATTGGCTTTAGGGTATGCTGAAATCTTCATTTTCAGATTTGGCCTTTTAAAAATGTTTTCCTTCATAAAGTCTAAAAACATATGAAAATTTCGAGTTTTGAAAATCGCTTTAATTAGAATTTATATTATTCATACTCCTGAAGACACAATACAGAATCTTACGGGCCATCTACAGAAACACAGCCTCCAACTCCATGGAGAATTTCAACATGAGTTAATGAAGATGCTTCTTATACGTGTGAGCCACGCTCAAATTTAAAATACATTTCATCATTTATCTCTCCCTTCTCTGAAGTAAAAGAATACTAGAACCGGAAACGACCAAGTCACCTAATCTGCTCCAGTCCATTTGGACGCAACAGCAGAGCCATGTGACCAAACTACAGCTGGCCAAGGGGCTCCAAGACGGCTTGTGATCGAATTAAATGGTGTCTGAATGACCTATAAAGACCTATTTTTAGACAGAATTAAAGTAGTAACTCCACCCCACTGCCATTCTTAGCTGTCTCAAAGACAGAAGCTCCTAATTCAGTCTACTGCAACGTTTCACACTAGTTGCTCAGTTGGGAAGAGATTAAAAAAGAGTAAAGTACCAACACAACCCGCGAGCTGTGCGCACAGAAGCCCGTGCAGCGGGGAGCTGCCTCTGGCAGGTTCACAAACGGACTCAGTGACGCCTTTCGGCTGCAGGGGCTAACGACACATGTGGTTTCAAACCGAGTTTAGCAGAAGCCTCAGCAACACAGAACCAAGAAGGCCACCGGGTCCCTGCAGCTCCCGCGCGGCGCTGCACGGACTGAAAATGGCGTTTTCGCTTTCCCTGCCACAGAAATTTACCTTGGGGAATGGGAAAAGGAACAGCAACAGAAGGAGCTATTTAAGAAGGACTGTTGACAAATCAGGTTTTTTTTTTTTTTTTAATTCATAAAACATGTCAAGTTTGAGAATACGAGCTACTATTTCTAAGAAATGGATTTTCTGGTACTTGCCGTACATGACACCCTGCACATGCAGCCCTTTCCGTCACCTCCTTGAGGCTGAGGATTCCATCCTGTTCTCTTCCACACTTAGGGAATATGATAGGGGTAATAAACAGAATCTTCACTTAAAAGCTCTTAGGTTAGTCTGTTGCTCAGACCAGAGAGCTATTTTCATTGTCAGTGAGTCATGAAAAATAAATTTGATTTCCCCACTACATCACCAAAAACACTCAGATGGGATCCGCAGCCGTTTTCTTTTTCCCTCCAGACATCAGCTAATGGCGTTTGATTTTAAATTAGTGTCAGGAAAAGTCCATGGTCTGCATTTGTTGACACTGACCATTAAAGGAGCAGTGTTGCGGAAAACCATATTTATTAAAGGTGAAATTGTTTTCTTGTGCCTTAAAGTGATCTATTGCATGGTATTTTCCATTCATAGAGACTGCATTTCCAAAGCTCTCCAAGATCATCTCTTTTGTCCTCGGCACAACTCTAACGGCAAGAAGGGCTGGAAGGGATTTTCCCCCCCAGATTTCTCAATGGTGGAGGATGGACAGGAAGGGGAACCTGCCCAGGGTGCCATAACAAAATATATGGGGACCTGCGAAGCAGACCTTCATCTCTGGGTTGCTTCTCCTTTTCCCCTAACCTCACCCCTTTCCACTCCTCTGCCGCAGACTACAGAGCTGGGCTCATTCAGTGACGCCAACAGAAAAACCTTTGTCGTTGGCTTTCCAGAAAGTAGCTTTAAAAAGAAGAATGCAAGATGGTTCGGGTTATTTTTCCGTCAGGGACTGCAGAACCGGTAGCGGTTTAACATTCATCTATGTTATAAAAGGGGGCTGCGGCTCATGCTTCTCTAAGTCATTCCCAAACCCGACTGAGAGGGCCTCCAGCGCAAAATCCCGAAGGACTGGCACTAAGAAGAACCTCCACGCGGGAGCGTTCGCATGAAAACTCGCCAGGAGCACGAGGTCTCCTGGAACTCGCTACTGAAAAACGAGTGGGTTCTGGAGAGATCCACGCGCCTTTCTCCTCCTGGATTGAGGAGACGAATTAAACTGAAACTACTTTCTCGCGCTGCCAATCAGTTAAGAATGAAGGGAGCGAGTCCAAGGAGAAGAGATCAGCAGGGCATCCCTGTCGTGGCGCCGTGAAAGACGCCGTCTCTTGAGTCCCCCGGGGGGCACCCGGTCGCTGCGGCGCCCTCGCGGCACTGCGGCACTGCGGAGTCGCCAGCCCGCCCACAGCTGCCCCGGCCTGCGGGGCTTTCCTGGTCAGCCGCCGCAGCCTGCCCTCCCCAGCCGCCGCCGGGTCGCCGCCGGCAGCTCGGGCCATCCATCACCGGGCGCCTCTGACGCACGCGCCCCCGCGCCCAGACGGGGCCCCGCGCCCGCGCCCCCCGCGCCCGCCCCTCGCGGGGCTGCGTTTGCATCACTTGCGCACGTAGCGGGTGACGCGAGCGCTCCCCGCCCAGCCGTCCAGGCGGCACCTCGGGTCCCGGTGACTCAGCTCCTCCCCCGCCGCCCCCGCGCGCGGCGCACAGGTCCCCGCACGCCCACGCAAACGCTCCGGACCACGCTCTGCGGCGGGGCGCCGGCTGCCCCGGGCCAAGTTGACCCCCGTATTCAGCAGTTCCCCGGGCCCTGCCAGAGGCGTCCCCGCGATGCGCAGGAGAAAAGTATCCCCGGGACCGAGCCCGGGGCGGCGGAGGAAAGACCGCGCGAGCAGGGCTGGCTTACCACCCCACGCCCCGCCTAGGGCCCCCCGGGCGTTAGTCCACCCGGCTGGCGGGGTCCCTGTCCCCTGCTGAGCGGCACAGTGGGCGCCCGGCCGGCTCTGGCCAAGGGAGGGCGAGGTGTAGCGAAGCGCAGACTCCTGCAAAGAGCGCGGCCCCGTGGGGTTCCCCGCGCCCCAGCCTTCTCGCGCCCTGCCGAGCTCGAGACCCGGGCTTTGGGGATTTACCAGCAAGAGTTAGAAAATTCACAGTGTTCCTTCCGCCTCCCGCACGTCTGCAGAGGGATCCCCGCCGAAAAGTTGAGCCCACGGCTGCGGCGCGCATTCAGATCCCGCGCCCTGCGGAGGTCCGGGCTGCTGGTGTGGAGTCGGGCTCCCTGCCCAGCGAACCCCAGACCCAATAATGGGGCAGGGAAAGCCTTGCAGTTGCAGCCCCCGCATGCCCCAGGGATTCCTGCTGGGGCGCCCTCGTTTCCGTACCTGCCCTCAGCAAACCCGGGGTCCCTCCAGCTGCTTTGCCCCTGGCGTTCGGGCTGCCGTCCGCCCGAGCCTCAAGCACCTGCAGCCGCTCTCCTCGGCCAAAGCGGGGCAAAGTTGTTCCTCTGCCAGGCTGCAAAAGTTCCCCAGCTGCAGCGTCCAGCCTCCGCGTCCCGAAGGCAAATCCACCGGAGCGCAAAGTCTCGCCGCCGCCCCCCCGCCCCCGCCGCCGGGGACCCCCTCACTCACCGCTCCAGCTGCCGGGGACCCCCCCACCCCGAGTGCTGTCGGCCGCCGGCGCCGCTTCCACTGCCTTCCCCCGGCCACCACCTCCGCCTGCCACTCTCTCCTGCGGCGCGAGGCGTGGTGACTCCTCCGAGCGAGTCAGCGGCGAGAGGAGGGGCGGGAAAGTGGCTCCCGGCTGGCACGCTGCGGTCCTCCGCCTCCGCCGCCGCCGCCTCCGCCCCCAGTGCTGCAGTGCCGGGCGCGGCGTGGCGGGAGTACACGCGCTGCGCCAGAGGGAGTCACGGCGCCGGGGGCGGGGGGCGCGGGGCCGCCGCGGAGTGGCTGTGCTGTGGGGAAAGACAGGCTCCGAGTTTGCGGCTGGGCGAGGGGGAGGGCGCCACTCGTGAGGCCGCGAGTGACTGCGCGCGGCGCGCATCGCGGCGCAGAGCCTGGTCCCGCAGGCGCAGGGCAGCCTTGCCGCCTCTTCCCGGGCCCCGCACCGACGCGTTAACTTCGACTTGGTTTTCAGGAAGTCACCAGGGGGAACTTGGGCGATCCTTCCCCCACCCCAATCAGTACGCAGGCATCAAAGTGGAGAGGAAATTTGGGGCGCGGCAGGAGCAGACAAAAGGAAACTTCCTCGCGTGTCCGGGGTCTACCCAATCCCCGGTGAGGCCAGGCAGCGGGACTTACAGACAGACATTCGAAATGACCCCTTAGGAGGAAATCACTGAATTAAAAAAAAAAAAGCCACGAGAACTGTGCTCCTGTTCTCAGGAATAGCTCTCCTCTGGCTTGCTAGGGACCCAGTTTCAGCCTCACTGTGCACAGCGCACAGCGCAGGGCTGGAAGACTGAAACTCACCTGCCCAAGGCCACACCCAAGCCCGGTGCGTCTGCCCCGCGGGTCCTGAGGGAGTCGCCTTCCCCCGGGGCAGCCAGCCTGGGGACCCGCCACCCAGACGCTGAGGGAAAAGGGCACCCCAAGGGCTCTAACCCTGCGGGCTCCGCGCGCGCGAGGAGCCCCTGCGGGGTGGGAGGCGGCGACGAGGCGCGCGCCTTCCCCGCAGTCATCACTCTTGTGGTGGTGGTGGTGACCCAAGTGAGACAAAGCGCCGCCCCGGCGAGGGCTGCAGTGGCTGGAACTCACACGCACCATCTCCTGGCCGGTGCGTTTCATCTGTGTCTAGACGAGACATGGTTGGGTGACTAGGTTACTGTGTGGACGTAAACATAAGCGTTCCGTGTACATGCGCTGGAGAAAGAGAGCCACGGGGCTCCTGGGGAGGGTGGGGAGGATCCTCCCACCCAGACACCCCGGTGGTGGGGACGGTGTGGTCCGCCCGGGTCTGTGCGGTGCTGGGGCTCCAGCTTGTGGGCTGGATTTGTATCACCACGCAGGATGCGGGGCGGAGAAGAAAATGGAGACGACCCTTAGCCTCTTGGCTTCTCTCCTGGGCTCTCCTTTAGGATCCCAGCGTCCTGTTGCGCCTGTACTTCTAGGTGGGCTAGGAGAGCCTGCCTGGCTTTTGTCTGACTGAAGCCTTTGCAGTTTGCTGCCCTGTATGCCAGGTGGTCCAGCAGTATGAAAACTGCTGAACGTACTCACACTTCGGGGGTTAGTCCTCATGTGGAATCTTATGTAATACACTAAATAAGCTCCAGTGATTGTGTTGCAACTATAAAGGAATATATGCCTGGGAATGCAGCATTGGAAATAAAATTGTGAAATAAAAAAAAATAATAAAACATAAACCTTATCTGGAGTTCCCATATACAATACATGGAATTTCCAGCTCCCTACTGTAAAATGTGCTGGTAATCCATTCAGGTGCCGAATGGGTACCCTCTTGAGCACTGCCCTCCCAAATGTCACAGAATAATGCAATAATTCTTCAAACGACAGAAGGGTAGAAACCCGTGAAACCAACCTTTAAAATGATCAACATGCTCGCTCTGCACTGGCTCGTCCTTATACCATTCTCCCGTGCTATGAAGGATATTTAAAGGAGCTCATACATTTTCAAATTCTGGATTTTCACGTCTTGATGCATTTGAAGATAGCGGTTCAGAGAGGGATCCCTCCTTGTATGTTTGCAGGAAGTGTCTAATTTAAGGCCAAGTTGAGTCGTAAAACAGGTTTTAACATTGCGTCTTTGGGACGCAGGATATATTTTTTTTCATGATGATTAATATCCTTGCCTTCAAAACGACACTGATTCTGCGGTCCTGCCTGGTAAACACCTCGGCCCCAGGCCTCTCTTGTCTCCTAGGAGCTGGCCGGGATGAGGCTGTATGCCTGCCTGCCCGTCCTCCGATTCTCAGTTCTCTAAATGTGTTACCTTCCTATGAATCAAGAGTTGCATTGCTTAATGCAGGGTCTTTGTGTGGTGCTAGAAAGTGAGCCATCCTGATCAGCATCAGAGATCTGTTTTCACATCTGCAACGTGGTTTTGTTAAAAATAATTTTTACTAAGTACAGATGCTGTGGTAGCATACACAAGAAGCACAGTGCCAAGTATACAGGAGGCGGAGAATAACTGTTAGTCATGCTTCCCCTTTATTAGGCATCTCCCAAGTGATGGCTGTTTTATTCTTCCCCGAGCCTTGCTTATGTCATGGTGTCTACAGGAAGGAAAAGGGTATCCTTCTTGTTCCTCATTGCTGCTTCCAGAACATTCTCCATTCCTTCTGCCTGCGGCCTGCAGTTTTAACTCTTGTGTCACTTGATTGTTTCACCAGTTACCCCGAGCAGTGGCCACACTCAGAGCCCCAGGTCACCCCACACCTTTTCAGACCATGTTAGCTCCTGACTAAAAAGTCATTTCCTGAACTGGGCATGGTGGTGCACCACTGTGATCCCAGTGTTGGAGAGGCTGAGGCAGGAGGATCACCATGACTGGAAAGCCAGCCTGGGCTAAATAAGTGAGTTCAGAGCCAGCCTGCAGTACATAGCAAGACCCTGTCTCAAAAACAAAAACAATCACTTCTTGAGCAGAAACATTAGCTTCATTTGTAGCAACTTACTATACACAAAGGCATGTTCTTTTCCAGCAATACTACCTTAGATCTGGAAAAATAAAAAAAAAGACTTGCCCTCCTGCCAGATGCTTTAGACTGCCTTTCTTAAAAAAATTTCAAGTCCCCTCTGGTGGTGAGGTCTGTCAGTGGGGTACTCAAGCCCAGACCCAGATGCGCTTAAGTTCCCTCTCTGGGTCTCCCCTTCAGCCTGCTCTTTAGCCTCCCTCATTTCCAAATTATTGTAGTGTTGACCAAAATCCCCAAGGAGCTCCCTCAATATGATAAATTGTTCCAGAAGGGCAGCTTGGCAAGTGGACTCCCTCTGACAGCTTTCTGTCACTGTCACAACACACGTGATATAAGCAACTCATAAAGGTAAGATGCTTATTTTGGCTCACTGTTCTGGAAGTTCCGGTTTATGTTCAATGGCTCCTGTTGCTTTGGGCTTGTTGCAAGGCCGCACAATGTGGCAGAAACACAGAGCTGAACAAAACCCCTCCCCTCATTACCAGCCAGGGAGCAACAGGGAAATGAGGAAGGGGCCAGGGTCTCACAAGATCCCATTTGGGGTGTGCCAAAAGACCCCCCACTAGACCCTATCTCTTTACATTCCACCACCTTCCACAGGTGCCACCTGCAAGGCCAGCCCTTTGAGAGTCATTCAAGAGTCAAACTACGGCAACACCCAAAAGTTTACACCACCAGTGTGAGAAAAATCAGAACTTGATCCTGTCCACCATTATCATTCTAGGGGACAGTGGAAAATGTAGCCTTAATGTGCCTAGAGAAAGAGAATGTGGAGATGGAGTAGGCTTTAGACACACTTACCTGAGGAATTGTAATGGGGGGGCAATCATGGAGATTTGAATCTTGAGTCTCTTTAAACTATGAGTTCTATTTAATAATGGCCTGGTAATTTCTCAGGGCTCTGATAGTGGAAAATATAAATCCCTTCTGGAGGGTTCTCCTTCATTTCAGACTTCAAAAATTTCCTGTAAGTTTTTAAAGAAAGTTAGAGACCCACTATTTTTAAAAAGTGTTCACATATATTTCACAATACGATCTTGTACAAACACTTAGATCACTTTTCTTCGTGTTTTGCAGAATGGCTTAAAACAATATACACCTTCAA